>VZRR01010227.1:617743-634352 GCA_013398015.1 Oreocharis arfaki
ACACACCCCTCATCCCTGCACACATCCCCTCATCCCTGCCCACACCCCCTCATCCCTGCCCACACCCCTCATCCCTGCCCACATCCCCTCATCCCTGCACACACGGTTGCCTTGCACTAAGGCAAAATCCCTCCACATTCAGGACTCAATATTCCCTTTCCCAGCACGCTGCATCAATAAACTAATGGCACTTCTGTCAGTCTTTCCCGTGGTCAATGCTGCCTCCTCAAGAGGTGTCCATGGAACTGTTTCTCTCCACTGCAATGAACTCACACTCACAAAGTGACTCTGGAGAGTGAGGCAGAAAAAAAACCACTTACACTGCAGAAGAGTGCCAGCTTGCAGAGAAAAAAACACAGGAAGGCACATGGATGAGAAGCCCAGCAGAGTGGGAACCTTGTTTAGGTGGGTAGATCAGGTGAGAGCCATTTTCCAAGGAGCAGAGAAGTGAAGAATGTTTTAACAGCTCATCCTGGCCCACAGGCCTACGTTGGGTGAGTCCTGCAGGAGTGAAGAGGCTGCTGCCATGAAAACTGGGAGGACCTCCTCCCTCTGTTCCAGTTTGTTGAATTTTGTGCCTTCAGAAAACTCTCCCTCCCGTTCTGCTGGACATCCCTTGCTTTTCCAGTTGGAATATGCAGATGTTCAGTGAGAACTTCAATTTTCTGCTCTGCAGAGGGCAGCCCCCACAATGGCAACTGAAATGGTGTGGGGAGGCACAAAGCAGCTGAAAGAACACTGGACAAAATACACACTGAAAGGAAAATTGGCTTCACAGGTGAAAAAATCTAAGGTTCAACAGAAACCTTTAGGTTTAAATCAGCCATCAGATTCTACCTGATCTTTCACATCTGCTCCTTTCTAAGCTCAGGCACCTGCAACTGATCCCTCACGAAAGAAATCTGATTAAAATCAAAATGAAAGCAAATTATGACTGTGTTGGTACTGGATTGTAACAAAAATTGCAGGCTCTGCCTTCATTAGGAGCAAACAGTATATTAATGTAGGAAAAGTAGCATGCTTTGCACGGAAAATATCTCCATGATCAAAGATCTGTGTTTTATATAATTTGCTTCCTTGATTATACAAGGAACTACATGTGAAAACACAGCTTTGCTATACAGAAGAATTTACATTAAAGGCTTCTCCTGCTCCTCTCCTTCAGCCCCCAGCTACCCTGATCAAGGCACCTCTCCTCGCTGCAGCGTTCATCAGCCTGGCTCAAACTGAAAGCCAGGAATGGGGAAATTAGTGAGCAACAGCAAAATCCTGGCTGGCAAATAATCCCAGCAGTTTGCAACGCCTAGAATAAAACCTGGCATAACATTTCTACCAGATATCTCAATAATATGCATAAATAGGTTTTACTCGAAGGCCAAAATTTTCTAACATTCCAACCAGACCGAGACATCAGAGCTGGTGTCCAACAGATGCACTGTGGTCGCTCTCCAGGTTCCTTTCACTTTGCATTCGGTGTTTTAAATTTTGCTTGCCAGGAAGCTAAGGCTGACCCTCAGACTGGAGCCCGTGTGGCTCACAGATAAGTAGCTGCAAGTCTGAATCACCGGTTGGGCCACACAGGGGGACGGATCAAGAGACCTTTTATCTCCCGTGCCAGCCCTCTGCCGAACGCAGGAACCAGGAGCATTCAGATTTCACAGGGCAAAACACATGGTGAGCTCCAGGCAAAGACAGAAACTGAATGACTGGCAAGAGACAACACTGCCCTGATAGAGTTCACTGAAACCCAGAAAAATGAAGTTTATCCTTTCTAAATTGTTCCTTTGTGTAAAAGGGATTATACCGCCTGTGATTTAGTGCTTCTTTAAATGGCTGCTGCTGTAAAAGTAAGATTACCAAAATGAAATGATTTAGGAAGAAAATACGAGGGCAGATGCAAAAAGCCCCCAGAAGCACCTAAAATAGTTTCTGCTGAATTATTTAGCACAGCTATGTTCCTGTCCCCTCTTGTAACTCGTGTCTCCTCCAGTTTATGGCTATCATATTCTGGAAGAACTCCAGGTGAAAAAGGCACTAAGCCCCCTCACTTCAGCAGGTATGGAAGTCTTGCAACAAGTACAGAAACACTGCAGTGGCAAAACAGTTTCTTCTGATGCCAGATTTTTAAAAGCTCGGTATCTAATTCCACCTTATAGTTAAGAAACATCCTTTAAATTATCTTCAGCTTTATATACTGTAAAGCAAAGTATTGCATTAGGGAAACTTGTTTTCTAAGCTTATGGCAGTTCCTGAGTGATCTCTGAGGAGAACACTCCGCTTCAGAGCTGGGGACTGAATTTTGTTAGTGCAGCGCTGAGGATGGCCAACAAATCTCAGCAGGCAGGGGAAGAATGGTTGCTATTTGAAAAATGCAATTTAGACATGTGGAAGGCAGCCCTGGCTGAACGAGTGAATTGACCCCTGCCCTTTGCCCTCCCCACCGGCACCTCTCCCAGGCTGGGCAGCAGCGGTAACCGCGTGGACAAACACTCTGGCACCTCCCGCTGCAGGCTGCAGGATGAGAGCTGAGCAACACCTTGTGTTGGATGATAAAACTCACCATATGCTCGGAGCCTGCTCCCTTCCCTCCCTAGCACAGCAGACTCTGCCTCGCTGTGCCACCATTCCCGTGTTGCCTCTTTGAGGCATTTCTGTATTTTCACTGCTTTGTGAAACACCAGCTTTCAGAAATCGCTTTGTAGCACTGTTTTGGATGGATTTTGTTCTTCCTCATTATTTCTTTCTGTCCTTCCTGGCATTATGTGTTATACCAAATGCTGCTTTCCAACAACATTTCCAAATGTGTAAACCACGAAGTTCCTCGAGATATTTTTGCCAGCATGATTGAGAGCTCAGACTGACAGCTGACTATCACCAGCCCGCCTCCTCCTTTTGTTGATCCTTCACTGTTCAGAAGTCAGATGCTTGTCTCCCACTCTCCTCAACTGGAGAGAGCTCTTTTCTACCAGCGTGTGCTTTAAATACCCGACCGAGTAGGAATGCTCTAATAAAGTGATTATTAAGTTATGCTGTTGTGAATGACTGCAGATTACTCACTGTTGTTACGTGTCTGTGCTGTGCAAACATAAAGTGGGTGATTCACAAGGCGCTTCCATCACGTCTGCTTAAATTCACAGGAACAAGATACTTGGAAATGTTTTCTCCCAAACAGAACCCATGCCCAGTTTTGTGAAAAACAATTTATAAAATAATTTTTAGCCACCTGATACCACAATTAAGCATACTTTAAAGTTTCAGATGACGAGTATTTAAAGGCAGGGAATCAGCAACTTGTAGGAAATAATGAGATGAAAACATCAATGTCATAAACCTACAAATACTCTGTCAGCATGCAAATGGTGCTAAAGAAAGCAATGAAAATTTTAATAAACACATACGATTGATATCACCCATTCTTTAAAAAAAAAAACATTTACCAATGCTTCAAGAATCAAAGCTTACATGAAGTTAAATATTTATGTGGGCACTTGCAGAAGGTTTGGGGGAAATTTTTACATGAAAAACCTCAACTTTTGATGGAGACCTTACCTCATTAAAGATACAGATATGGGGAACTGTAATTCAGCATAGGGATGGGTGCTGATCCTGAAGTCCATGGAAAAGCTGCCATTATTTCACTGACTTTGGAAGGATCAGGCTGCAATCAGCAGAGCCAGGCTTAATGTGCATAACCTGCAGATGACTGACTCTGGTACACATAAACATGATGGTAATAAGCCTAAACTGCTCTAATAATAAACTGAGGAGCATTTTGGATGTCTGGCTTAGCATATTAACAAGACCTAAAGACCCAAATACGAACTAATTAAGTCTCCCTATAAATTATACAAGCTACATTTTGTATCTTATCACTATTTAACAAAAATTGATGTGCTTTTGTGTTTACCAGCTCGTGAGGCAGGGTTTTGTTTCCTAACACCTTATTTCAGCTGCTGGTTCCGTGGGTCATGGGAGGCTACAAATTACCCTCATTACCTTATTAATTACAGCATTGCTGAATAAGCTCTATTCCATCATAACATAATCACATTTCAGCTTCTGCACCAGGATTCAAAACCTCCTCCTGCTCTTGAAGGATGGTGGCCAGCAGCAACGAGCACAGAAGGCACTAACATGGTCTGACCTGCTGTGTGTGTGACAGACACCTGCCCATCACCACAGCAGCCCTGCCCCAGCGCCAGACTCGTGCCTCCAAAGGGAACCAAGGAGGGGGTTTTACTTTAAATAACACATGGGGATCATAACAAACTGTGTGTTTGCTGTATTCCATCTGGGGTCTCGGTGCCCTGAGAATGATCAACTTCCAGCTGACCCTGAAATTGTGTGGGACCTGCTGCTCCAGCTGGACCCCTGCAAATCCATGGGGCCTGATGGGATCCGTCCAAGAACCCTCAAAGAGCTGCCGATGCCATTGCAAAACTCGATGATTTCTGAGCAGTCTTGGGAATCCAGGGAGGTTCCAGCTGACTGGAAGGTGCGGAATGTTGTCCAGGTTTTTCCAGAAAGGCAACAAGGAGGACCCCAGAGACTCCAGAGCTGTCAGTGTCACCTCCTTCCGCATCCACATTTGCCACTTGGAGACTTTTTCCCCCTGGATGTTTCTCAGCTACAATAATTCAGTGCCATTTTTTTGCTGCTTTTCATTTGATGGTGAGGTGTCTTACCTCAGCAATTTTTCTCAGGAAAAAAAAAGGAAAACTGAAAGGATAAAGCTAAAAACATCTCAAGTCCTCTCTGACTACTTGGTGGGAAAAAAAACCAACAGCTTTATCAGAACTGTAGAGAAACTGTCTAACCCCACCAGCTGACACTTCTCCATTTTACACTTTCATAAGCAGGGAGTAAAACATTAATGTAGACCTGATCATGCTGTGACTAGTAGCTTGTATTGCAAAGCTACTTCTACACCTCAGGCTTTATCCCCAGCTGGCAACAAGATCCTGTGATGGGCTAAAACTCTCAGGGAACAATTTAAAAAGTCACAGTCTCAATCATTATCAGCTTATTCTCATGCTTCAAAAAGCTCTGCAGCAAAGCTGTCCTTTGGGCAGACAGCTCAGGGCAGGGTGAGCTCCTCACTTCCCCAAAATATCATCAGCACTTCTAAAGGTAGAGATTAAAACTGCAGCTTTTTGAAGAGATTTCAGTTAGTTTCAGGTTAATATGTTTACACATACATTGCCTATGATTAAATTAGGTCTTGGTTTAACAGAATTTTGAAATATTTCTGGAAGCACCATTTTCACTCAGCCAGTCTGTGTTACCACAGCTTCCAAAACCCCACAATTCCACTGCAGTGTAACAGAGCAGGTCCAGAACCTGTGACACACAGTGCCAAAGGCACATGGGCACATTTGCCTCTCTTGTTTTCTGTCTGGTTTCAGTACTCACCGCATGAAGTGCAAAGTGACTTTTTGCAGATTTGTCACTACTTTTTGCCTTTGCAATCTCATTTTTCTTCATGGCAGGGAATTCAGTCATTGAATTCTCATTAGGTTTTTTTATTTATTCTGTTGGGTGTTAATCTGCAAATGCTGCTGCTCTTTAAGCTGACCTGTCCCACACCACTTAAGTAAAAGAACTTCACGCAACAGGTGTGGAATCAAGCTGTGGTGCAATTAAAATGCTATTTCTTTAATGTACAACTTTATTAGTAGTTTATATTATATATACCTTTTTATGGCTCTTGGTTTTATCTCTTCAAAGTAGTAACTTTCTCATTACTCTAGAAGATAAATAATGTTAGAGAAAGTGTGATCACTAACAACTTTTTCCACGAATGGAAGAGTCTTCTGAGCCACGTGAGGGTACCTGCATCACAAGTGTAAAACAGCAGCAGCCTGAAATGGATCCCCAACACCACTGAACTGCTGGTCCAGTAATTATATATCAATAATAATATTTATTATTATAAGAATATATAAATAATAATTTAATTATTATTTCTCAATAACAATATCCTTGTTCTCTCAAAGACTGGTAAAACACACACCCTGAATGTGGCAGGACTCACTTCTCCAGGTCAGTGGCCTGCCCATGGGGAAGTAGAATTAGGTTACACCAGGTCTTATTTCTTCTTTCTTAAGGTCTTGGGCACTTCTAAAGCAGATCAGCACTCATGGGGCTCTTCAGTCATCCGTGCTAATTTGTCCCCTAAGACTCAGAGATCAATTATTTCAATGGAACAAAGTTGGGCACTTTGTCCTCATCACCCCTGGCCCCAGAGTGAGCTCCCCCCAGCAGGCAGGGGCAGAGCCCAGAAGTGCTGATTCTGTTAGCATGGGGCCTGAGATAATATCCTCTGCCTCAGATGGGTTTCCTGGCTGGCCTCGTTACGCCACTAACACAAATAAACACCTTTCAGCACCTGCTGAATTCACTGGACTAAATTAGTGTTTGCTCACAGGCTACAGGCAAAAAACCCCCAATCCCTAATTTGGATTTTCCTTCTTAATCTTAGCTTCATATCTAATGAATGGGATTGATTAAGGCCATCAAGCACTCATCAAATAACTCAGAGAAAACTGATCGACAGTTTTAATAATTTTACTACAGCCCAGTACTACCAACTTCTCTGCAAGAGCGTGGGAAGGCCAATTGTGAGATGATGGCTGGAGGAACCAACAGAGGGGAGGAGAGCAGCTCAGATTTACAGAAAGTACCCAAATGTGAGCGAGGAGTCTGTCCCTGAGGCAGAGCACCACGCCCTGCCATGAACCTGCCCATGGCAGGATTTCTCAGGCATGTGTGGGAGGAACAGAAACAATTTCCATTCAGAGAGGTGTGGAGGCACCTGCTGCTCGTTTGAGGACAAATTCTGCCTGCAAGCACCCAAGGGCAAAAAGCTTTGGGAGGATGATGGGCAGCCCTGCCTCCCGCACTAGAAACTCAAAACCACTTACCTAAAAAGAAGGAACAAGAATATGGTGTATGTAGGACACATTACTACATTTTTCTTAATCAGGACAATCATTTACATTTATAGCTGGCACTTAGGAGTTTTCATTTTTTTCACATTAATCCCATAAGAAAATAAACCTCCACTGCTTCCTCATGTATCAAATGGTGCATTCCAACTGTAATTCAGTTCATTAAAAATAAAATGGTGCCTTTGACCATCCCTGGGTGCATCTTTTCCACACATAAAAAGTCACTTAAGGAGAGCTGTACCAACATGGCTGCTCGTATTCATTAGGGTTTTATCCAGTTGGAATTTGAAGTAAAATTCAGTGCTCCCTCTCTGTGCTGTTGTGCAGTTCAGTCTGTTCTGGTGACATCATTAACCTGTTTAATGTGCAATACACAGTTCTGAAGGGAAGAGTCAGTCGAGTTTCTGTTCTGATAAGACCATTTTGGGAATGAATTAAATAATTCGGAAAAAATCAACAACAGCTGTCTGACTGTGTGTCTGTCTTAAAAATTCTACACTGAAATCCAGCCTCTTAAAATAAATATGGACCCATGGGATTTGTTCATTGATTCCCTTTTATTGTCATTTTTGTAAAAATTAAATGGTATCACCATGAATTAATGTTGGAGTTTTTCAAACTGTATTACTTTTTTTGGGTTATTTGTTTTTAAAAGTCCTTCTTCATTGGAAAAGGCACCTTTTCCCCCAAATTCAAGTCAAATATAATTGACACCTCAGAGAAAAAAAAAAGACAGAAGTCCATGAAATGACAGTAAGCTAAAATGGAATGTAATTTCAGCATGACAATTTTACACAGCAAACCCAGGCTTTGAGTTGGTCTTCAATAGGGAATAACCATGATAATCAAGGAAAACATCGGTGCATCTGCCAGAATCATGTTATGTATATCTTTATTACAGTTTCCAGAGTACATGGATTAACAATGGCCAGGCTGTGATTTCATCAAATTCCTATTTTAAACATTACATACAAACACAGAGCTCTTTAAAAAATAGAAATGCATGAGTTTTGTCACCTTTTTTTTTTTAATTTATTTTTTTGTTTTTGATTTTTTTTTTTTTTTTTTGGCATCAGGAGTCCTATGACTTCCAAAAGGGAAATCAAATGGTGCATGATAGCAGACTGACTGAACTGTAATAGGTTATTGTTCACATTCTGTGGCATATGTATCACCTCAAACAGTGCTAAAAGCACTCCGAGAACAAACCCTTCTCCCTCCCCACTCTCCCAGTGACATCAGTGGGTGCTCACAGGACTGCAGAATGCACAGGCTCACACAGCTCCCTCCCTGGAGCACAAAAGCAGCACTGTGTGACCTGGACACACCTGAAGCTGAGGCGTTTGGCTGCATCTGCTTTGATTTTTTTTTTTTCTGGAAAATGTTTTATTTACATTTTACGTGCATGCGTGGGCGTGTGTGGAGATACCGCAGAAGAAGAGGAGATTTCTTACAATACTTATTTAAAAATGAGTAACTTGCAAATACAGTATGGCACATCAGAGGGGGGCTGGACAGTGCTCAGCACTTGTCCTGCCCGACCTTGCAGCACTTGGAAGGCAAACAGCAAAGTAGAACTCAGCCAAGCCTTTGTTTAATGGAAAAGAAGCAATTTACATACATCGGTAAGTTTGCTCCCACAGAACTATTACCAGCTTTAAATATTTACTAGCTAGATCATTCTCAGGGCAGGAAGGACTAAAGTCACCCATCAAAGCAGGATTTGCCTGAGGGATGCAGAAGCTGAACGTTGCAAAGTTTCCTTAACAAAAGCTATAGGAGGATTTCCAGAGCCAAACCTAAAACTCGGCCGAATTCTCAGAGTTTTGTGTGTTGCGGGATGAATTTAAATTAGGTTACTAATGAATTGTGGCTTGGATAGAAACCATGAAAACATTATGTTTTTTACAGCATTTGTCTGAGGTAGTACATATACCACACACAAAAATGCAAAAATATACAGATATTCATGATTATTTGCATATTACAGAAGGGAACTGTGGGAACGCTCTTGTATCTGAATTCTCGAGAAGAACAGGTAATTTTAGATCACGTTTCTCATACTGACCACAGTCAGCTAAAACCAGAGCAAAGGACAGCAGCACTCCTGGGAATACCCCCTGGAGCTGCCTGCCAGTGACCTCTGGGGCGCCGATGCTGCTCTGGCTTTAGCTCTGGTCCGTGACGTGACGAACACAAACATCGCCGCGGTGCTGGGAGAGCCTCCCTGCAGATCACACACACACACACACCACAGACCGTGTCGCACTTGACTTCTCAGTAAACTGCATAAAACTGGAGCAGAAGGAGACCCAGTGCCTTTCCACTTCTGATCTGTACAGCCAGGAGTTCAGCAACAGATACGTATATTTGTATATGACTGAGACGTTTCATTCCCATGACGTTTGGAATATTTAGTTCGATTCATCGCAAAGGTAAAATTATCTTCCTCTTAAATAAACTAAGAAATGTAAACAGTGTAACATCATTTAAAAAAAAAAAAAAAACCAACCTCTCTCAGTACTTGTAACTGGTAAAATGTGAATGCAAACAGATGTGCTGGTATATTGTTAAGGTAATGTCTCAGAGGACAGAGAGTGAAACGTAATTAGCAAGAAATTTATGTATGAACCCTCCAGTGATTTTCTTTCTGGGATTACTTTGAATACAAATATAATTTAACTGATATATTTCATTTTTTAAAATTAGAAAATAAGGCAAGTGCATTTCTGAAAAAGGTGCTACTCTTCTACACTTCTAGATAAACATGTGACACCTCTGAAAATTAGATCAATAATAAAAACATTAAAAATATCTGCAATTTAATATAGACTGAAAAACTATCAAAAGACAAAGTGACCAGCATCAATTTCAGAAAATATTTTAGACTTCATAAATACGAGCACCCTATATTTACATAAATTATCTTCTAAACTAGTTTTCCTTTGAAAGACACTTTTGTTCTAACAGATATGTCCATTAAATTATACAAATGTTTCAAATATGAAAAAAATAGTAGTAAAATAGAAGCATCAGATGATGTTGTTATTTTGGATTTGCCTTTTTTTTTCCTAAGATTTGGTTCTTGAAAATCTGTAGCCAGCTTTCACAGAGCTTTCTGAAAACATATAACCCATGGAAATGAAAAAACTCGGGCACTAATAATTACTGCTATCGTATAAAGATTCTGTGGAGAGCTTTTGAGTTCTCACATAGAAAGATTATACCAATACTTGTAAATCCCAGCAAAATGCTAATTTCAAAATCGGAATTCTAAGACACTATTGATTTATAGAGACATCATGAACCTAATCCTTTAAACTGGCTTTGTACATTAAGCACGTTTTTATAACTGTAAATTTAATAGTTCCATTTAAAGAAGCAATGCTTCAATACAAGGCTGATGTTGACCTTGCCCAAAACAGGGTATAATTCTTTCTAGCTCTTACTAATAAAAAAGGGGACAGAATCCTGTCACATGCTTTTTTTTGCCTTTTTTTTTTGTTTTTTTTTCCCCTGAAGTACCATAAAACTCTTCAGTTTGTTACTAAAACCCCCAAAACAGTTCAGGGAGAGTATTAAGTTGACAGTAAGCATTTCACAAAGCTTCAGTGGTATTCCTATGTTTAGAGCTATGGGCAAACCCCCTGCACTCTTTGAAGACAAGTTTTGAAAAAAAAAATAAAAACCCAAAAAGTAAAATTCAATAATAGATTGAAAAGGAGCTGTATCTTTTCTTACAATAACTGGATATGTAGTTTGAAATTGCGAGAATTTATCCCAAACTAATCCGATAGTTTTAAGAGTATCTCACCAGAGAAGCAAAAAGAATCTACTGTACAAGGATGCTTGCCTCAAGCAGTAGTGCAAAGATCCACTGCCCCAGGAGCAAATGTCCCTCCAGAGCAAGCAGTTTGTGCACAGGAACCACATGACACCTCATCTTCCAAACAGTCCTTAGAGGACACTAAAAAAACCCCCAAGTTCCCCATAACACCAGGCAACAAAAGCATTCATACTAATTTCATCCATCAGTGGTAAGCATTAATAATTTGAGAGCCAGTGCCAGCTACTCCAGAGCATCCTGATTTTTTAAAAATATCGTAGCTCAGCAGCTTATGCAGTAGTTCCACGGGAATTCCACTCCAAATCCTCCATCCCATCCAGGTAAGCAATGGACCTTCAGTGAATGGGACGGGGCAGCCTGGCCTGAGCCCAGCCAGGCTGGACATTCCCCCGGGGACAGAGGGGCCAGCGGCTCCCGGGGAGCGGCAGAAGGAAGTGCCAGCTGCTCTGCTGGCTGCTCCCCTGAGGAACTGCAGTGCAAGGGCCTGGACACAAAGGGGAATGGGAGCAGCTTCCCAAAAACCAGACTGCTGCAATCACTGGTCACTGCCAGACAGTGCTCCAGGTAGGAAATCTGTTGTTAGCTGCTAAACTCTCTGAGCTAAAATCCACCAGTGGAGATCCCGCTACGTATTTTACCTGAGAAACAGAGGAAAAACTCAGAGGCAGTTCTGAAAAACTTCATGATGTAGCTTGTCTCTAAAAATCTACGCACAGGAATTTTAGCATCATCAAAATAGGACAATCATATTTTCCCCCAAATATCTTTATAAAGAATATATAAGTGCACAATTAGAAAAATCCCTCCTTAGATACAGTTAAAAACATATTCTGCCCTTGATATCATTTTGGAAAAATCCTATGCTCTGTTTTATTTATTTTATTTTTTTCTTTTTAGCAGTGATAAGTAACTACAACTCATCATATCACCAAAAGTGTAGATATGTGGTATATCCTACTGGCAGCTAAAACAGCTGAATCCACCAGGCTTTACACTGAGATAAGGTTTTCAGCAACCTGACTGGGGCTATGTGTTGCTTTTTTATGGTTACAAAAAAGATTCTGATAATGTAGACCAGCTCATCTCTGAATTTATTAACATACAATTTTATTATTTTTCCCTTTCATGTTCAAATCAGAACTGCAAATGGAATCCACAGCTGTACTCTTTCAACAGAACTGTATTTTCTCACCCATATAAAACATAACCTAGAAATCCCCAACTCCTTTCATGTGAGTTGCCAGCTTAAACAAAAAGGGGTGCAAAAAAAACCCAAAGAACATAAGAAAATAAGATATATACCCTACTGTTTAACACTGTTTACAGATCTTGGTAGTTGGGGTACAAAGATACAGTATGTGTATTTTTCTAGCAACAGCTTTAAAATGACATATTTTTACACCATCTCATTTAATCAATACCAGCGTTCCTTTACGATCAGTGCCAATTTGGGTGATAAACTCTTCCCAAGGCATAACCTTTACATTGTAAATAAAACAATTCATTATTCTTTGGCATCAGAAGAATCATACAGCTGCAATTGCTCCGTTGTGTCGAGAACGAGACCTTTCCAAAGCTACTCGTTTGTTATCTGTAACAAAAAGAGAGGAAAAAACGAATCACCACGAGATTTGAAACACGGATAATGCAATGTCAAGAGGTTTTCAAACAGCCCTGAAAATCATTCTGAATGATATGTAAATAAGTAAGTAGGAGACTGGATCAGAGAAGTTTCACACTGCAGCTGCCAGACTGAGTTCAAGAGTTCTGCAATCAGCAATAAATTACTTTCTTGATCAGAGAAGCTGGGTGATAAAAGCATTAGGAGAATCCTGAAACACAGTCCCCTTGGAAACAGCACACAATAAGTAAAATTCTGGGTAAAAACCTTTCAAATTTTATAAATAATTTAAGCACAGAATGTCTGGAAAAATACATTTCAAGTTTCATGAGGATGCACTGACCAGTGCAGTGGTGAAAACCTGGGAGATGCTACAAGTCTAAAAGCCCAAACACTGCTCATGATAATTTGGTACAGAGTTAAAAATAGAACAGTTAAATCAGCCACTTCCTAAGCATTTCCTGATTGTGCAATGTGAACAACTTTTAGTATAAAATATTACACAATAATTATTGCAATGAATAATAAATACATCTGTATCACAGGAAAACAATCACCGAGCACCAGCCACACTCCTGAATGCCTTTACAATAAAATTTTGAAGCGATGAATACACACACACAGGGGCACAAGATTAACTCCCACTTAGTGTTGTGCAGGTTTGCATCTTTCTTTTGGACAATGAGCCCCTGCCATGTGAACTTTTTGGGTTTTTTTGGTGGCTGCTTCCCTTTGACCTTGCCCTTCCCATTCCCTCATGTCCCGCTCAGGTGCTGCTCTGCATCACTTCAGCCCCTCCGCTGCTGCAGCACCAGCACGTCCCAAAATACGGCTGGGACTTTTGCACATCATGAAGAAGCCACTTCGGAAGCCAAACATGTGCCAGGCACACTGCAGGCACTCAGGTTTTCTCGGCTTTCCCCAAACATTCAGCTCCCTCTGCTTGCCCAGCCCACCCCAGCCTGTGCCCCTGGCAGTGCCACGCTGGGGTTTGGGCACAGAGCGTGGGACCACGACACGTCTGGGGGTACAAACACAGCCTGGAAACTCTTCCTGACTGGGAAAGGGACTGCAACGGGCTGCCCCAGGAGGTTGTGGAGTCTCCATCCTCAGAGATGTTCAATCCATGTCCTGGACAGACTCCTGGAGCAGCCTGAGCAGAGCGGGTGGCCAAGGTGACCTCCAGAGGTGCCGCCCAACCTCCGTCGCTGCACGGCTCCGCTCTAACCTAGCAAAGCCACAAACGGGCCAGGCAATTAAACAAGACAAAGAAAGTCATCTCTGTGATCTGTTTCTGGACAAAGAACAGAGGCTGCCCGTGGAGACTGCACGGGCTCTGCAAAACCAGCCTCTCTTTCCCCTGCTCAATGGAAGTGTCTCCAATGCTACGGGGAATTAACGGCTCCTTTAGCAAGATTATTAGTTCTTTTTATAGTTCTGCCTTGCCTCCTTTTCCTAATGAATCTAGCCATGCATAAAGTATTCAAATTACCCTAAGTCAATCTGTTTTGCATGGGAATAAATCTCTACACTGGTTGCAGTGTCACCGAGCACTGGCAATTAAAGCACAAAAGAAGGGAAGTCATCAACTCCAATGTGCTGCTCCTCCTCCAAGAGGAAGGAGTCCAGCGATGCCTGCTCTCAGTGGGGACAAGTGCCTTCAACACCAGACTATTTCCTGATAAAATTTCAAGCCCATCAACTATACAGGTTAAAAGCAGATTAAGGAAGTTTTAGAACTGTTGATTTTTTTGATTTTTTTTTATTTTTATTTTTTTATTTTTTATTTTCTCCCTTCAGTTTTTTTTCCATCATGGTAGAGACAAACATTTTCTGCAAGTGACAGTTCAGCTTCTCCTGTAATCAAACAGCTGGTCTGGGACTTTAGGAAAACACAAAACCAGAAAACAAAATCATAAAAAAATATCATTTCCTTCTTCAGGTAGTGACAAAGTATTTTCTTAATATATATGTGTTAGGTTAAAACAAAGGGTTTCATATTAGATATGATATTGGATTGAGCTGGCATTTCAGTTACTTGAGCAAGAATTCTGAAGAATCATTAAATTTATATCACTTTCCACATGCACATTCAGCTATCTCCAACATCTGTATTTACCTTTTTTATGTAACAGACCATATTGAATAGAGCAAAAAGTAAGTCTGGCTTATAAACATGGCTGACTATTCTGGCATAAAATTGACTATAACATCAATAAATGGCAAAACTATTTCCTTGCATTATGGGAGGGATAGAGAGGGAGAATCAGAGTAAGTTAAAAGTAGTTAGAATGAAGTAAAACATCATTGCCCAAAGGCTCAGGTGTACAGTGCAAAACATGCAAACATGAGTAGAAACCACGGTAAAAGGTTCTGAGTGCACCAGCCAGGCCTTCGGGGAAGAAAGGGAAGGAAAGAAAATGTTATTTCTCACGTTAATCTTAGAAGTCCATTTCTTTTAAAAGCAGGGCACACCCACACTGCTCCTATTAGAGACACTACAATCTATCTCTGAAGTGAACACATGACCTTAAAAGTGGCCTCTCAATCTCCTGAATGGATCTTTTCTTAGAGCAGTGAAAGGTAGAACAGCGAAGGATTAAAATGGAAAACAAAGCAGCTTTTTGTATCACAAAATCATCCTCATCTCTCAGCCAGCTGGATCAAATGAAAATGAAGTAAATCTAAAATTAAATGCTGAGGAATCAAATCAGCAGTTCCTTTTTAGTACACACAACCATGGAATGCAATGGTGACCATGCAAACTTTACACCCCCACTGGAAGAAATACATGGACTTTGTTATAAAAACAATTCCTTGCTCAAGTCTTGCACTCAGCACAGTACCAAGGTGGGAATAAACCCTGCAAAACGTGTTTTTCCTTTCCCTAACGCTCCTTCATTAGCTCTGTTATTAAAAGAGAAGTCTCAATAGCTGCCACAGATTTATTAACTCGGTGGCTTGTTATCAACACGGAACTCAGTTATATGAGGAGAAAAATAAATGGTACTTTGCAGAACTGCAGTACTAAGATTAAGTGACTTTTCATTTCATTTTCTTCTTATCCACTCTTCCAGGTAGTAACTTTATGCTCTCCTAATTATAATCCCTATTTTTTATGAGCAATCAATGCTAGTAATAATATAGATGTTGTGCAGTCAAATGGACTGGTCATGACACCGAGATATCTGATAATGGAAAAGACAGAGTCTATAAAACCATACCTCAAAGGTACCTGATTGGAATTTGCATTATCCTGCAACAAGAAATAAAGTTCTCTTATATCATAATCTCTCAGCCCTGATATTAAAATTATGAATGTATTACAAACTGCTACCTTGGGCTTGGTACCTTACTTGGCTCCTTTTTTCCCTCCTGAATAACCTCCCCAAGGTGAAAGAGTTGACCTTTCCACAGCTGACAATAATAATAAAAGCTGTTTAATGCTCAGAGAAAGGAGGTACTGGTCTGAGTCGCCTTGAAAATGATCATAGCAAGAAGGTAGAACTCTCAGCAATTAATAAAATATTTAAAATCTCATCTTTTTGAAACAGTTTTGACTATGCAAAAGAGACAGAAATGCATGCTGTAAGGGAATTTGTATGGCCCGTGCCTTTGGGAATCAATGAAAGCCTTTACATCAAACATTTATTTCTTCATTCATGTAAAATCTTGTTCACTAGGAAATCCTACTGAAACACATCTTGTTTTCATGAGCAACCAGAGGAAAAATACTCATGCAGTCCCAAGCACTGCAGCAAGTGCTGCAGAAAAGAGGGAGAACAGTCAGAAGAGCAAGACAATTTCCTACAGGTATGGAATGATTACAAAAAAAAAAGAGTAAATCACACATTTAAGCAAGTTTTAAATGGATAAACTATCACAACAGATGGATTCCAAGGACCAAACACTTCACCTGTAATAATGATGACACTGGCATTTAGTCTATGGAAAAAGGTGAAAACCCAAATCGCATTTTACTAGTACCACATTTTTTCTGATCAGGATAACTAAACATTTTCTCTCTGGTGTCACTGATCAAAATTGTGACAAGTTAGGTTAAATTCAGTTCACCTGAGCCTGGGTAGAGTCCAGTTTTCTCCTTGAGCTACCCAAGCACAGGGGAAATTGAAGCCAACTTATCAATCGCTGTAACAGCATATTACCAGCTGCTTGAAGGAAGAAACCAGG
>VZRR01010230.1:0-161693 GCA_013398015.1 Oreocharis arfaki
CAGCCCGCCCTCGGCGTAGGGACTACAAGTCCCGGGGTGCGCCGCGCCGCGCCCCGCCGGAGCGCCATCTCGGGTGCGATGCCGCAGCACGGGGTAGAGGAACACGCACGGGCGCTAAAGGTTCGTGCTCGTGGCTAGAGACGCAGGGAAGCTGGAAGCGCACAGGAGCCGCTGGGTCCCCGCAGGATGCCCGATACCCGCCTGCCTGCGGTTCCTCTGCTGAGCTGTGAGAAACCGCTGAAGAAAACCCCGATGGTTTCTTGGTCTGTCAGCCAAGTACAGAGATCACTGATATCTCACCCGCCACTGACTGAAATAGGAGCTCACAGGTGCCAGCTCACGGAAAGTATTTCCTTCTGTACGATAACAGCGGCCGCTCCCTGTAGCTGGGCACACTGCGGCCAGCCGGCGCCGGAGCATCCCGCTCCTTGCCATTTGCCAGTTCCAGCGGATGAGGACCAGAGCGTGCCCTTGCGATTTCCCACATGTGGGTGTGCAGGACTCATCCCACTGCCTCTGCCCTCCTGCAGCCGTGTGCCTTAAGTGCACGACGCTGCGCTTTCTTGCCTGTGTAGCCGCCAGTTTTCAGAAAAGTTGTTGGAACTTTGTGAACGCTGCCTCTCGAATTGAGCAGAAATTCGAGTTCAAAAGTTTTGGAAGAAAGTGCAGACAACCTCTTTCTTCAATAGATATTGCAGGTGTTTTTGCGTGCTGATTTTAATCCCCCCCCCCCCCCCCCTTTATAATACTGCTAAGGAGATCAAGTGATACAAACCTCTGTATTAGCATAAAATAAAAGTATTGTAAATAAATTAACATTGGTACGCCTGTAACTGGGATCCAAAGCACTCGATAACGTTCTCAGGAGTTATTGCCGTCCGACACCTCTGCGTGCTGTTAATTGGCAACAAAAGAAACGCAGAGCTCGGCATTACTTATCCCCAGCCCTGCTGTCTACGCGGTTTTTTTACACCGGACAGTCCTTTGCTTCTCAGAGTTCCGCTAATTTCTCTTCTTTCCGTACATGTGTAATGATGTGCCGGTGTCTCCCTGGGTGATTTTAGGAGCACAGGTAGGAGCGCATAGGATCAGACTTACGAGCCACAACCTTAAGCAGCCTTCCAAGCTGATGTGCTGGCCAGTGCTGCTTCCCGAGCCGCCCTCCCTTCTCCACAGTGCAGTTACTGATCCCGTATGGCGACCCGAAAAGATGCCCAGCCTAATGAAAGCACATCTCGGCACAGATGGTTCCCATTTCCCCGTGCGTCCAGATGACCGATCCTGCGGGCGCGGTGGTCGGCACGGCCGACAGCTGTGCTCCTCCGGCGGGGCTCTCTCCAGCCGCAGGGACGGAAACACCCCCGTGATTCCTGGCTCTCCTGCGGGAAGCGCTTCGGTCCCGGTGCTGAACCGGAGGAGCGCGGGTACCAGCGGAACCCCACTTCCCTGACCCGGCAGGCGGCCGGGGATGTAGCCGGGCCGGGGGCGGTGGGAGCAGCATTCCCCCCTCTCAGCCTCCATCCCCGCCGCGGTACTGAGAGCGGGCGAGAGGTGGCGTCCCGTAGGCACTAAGGACGTGGTTTAAGGCTGGAATAGGGGAAATCCTGCCTCATACAAGACGCCTGGCAGCCCTACCACCGCAGAGCTCCTTCTTAGCCTCCTGCATGGAAGGCCGGGTCTGGCGGCGGAGCGGCTACCGCCCGGCCCGGAACACAGCCGGTGCTCGGTACACAGCCGGTCCCGGGACACAGACAGTGCTCGGGATACAACCGGTCCCGGGACACAGACAGTGCTCGGGATACAACCGGTCCCGGGACACAGACGGTGCTCGGGACACAGCCGGTGCCGGGACACAGCCAGTGCCAGGGACACAGCCGATCCCGGGGACACAGCCAGTGCCAGGGACACAGCCGATCCCGGGACACAGCCAATCCCGAGACACAGCCAGTGCCCGCGACACAGCCGCTCCCGGGACACAGCCCATCCCGGGACACAGCCAGTGCCAGGGACGCGGCCGGCTCCGGCCCCGCCGGGCGGAAGCAGTTCCCGGACGCTTTTACCTCAGGCACTCGCCGGCCACCTCGGCGCTCGCATGGCGGTCAGGCACAACGGCGGACGTCCAAACTTGGGGTCCTGCCGGCGGGCAGGGCCTCGCCTGCGCGGGCGAATGAGCTAAGAGTGCGCTGCGCACGCGCACGCCCCTCTCTTCCGGCGCTGACCATGGCGGACAAGGAGTGAGTTTCGGCCCGCCCGCTGCCATCCGCCGCCATCCCTGCCCGCCGCGCCGCCCGAGCCCTGCCCATACCGCCCTCGGGGCCCCCGCGCCTCCGCCGAGGCTGGGAGCGGCGGGAGGGGAGAGACCGCGCGGCGGAGAGGGAGCCGCCACCGGTCCGGCCCTTCCGCAGGGGGCGACTGCGGCAGCCGGCCTTTGGCAGGATGGGGAGGGAGAGCGGGCCCCAAGCGCCGTCGCTGCTGGGAGTGTGGGGCCAGGGCGGCCAGTTCCTTCGGGCTGGGTGGGCGGGCATGGCTGTGTTGGGCTTGGAGCAGGGACTGATTGCTGGCCGGGCTGGGGCAGGCGCTTGCCAGGATGGTTGTGGCTCTATAAACGCCGTTTTGACAAGCTTTGTTGCGTGTAAGAGTTTAAAGACTGCGGGACAGGAGGGAGCGGGGCAGAAACTGATGTACAGGAAATTCCGCCCGAAGTTGAGGAGGAACTTCTTTACCGTGTGGGTGACCACGCACTGGAACAGGTTGCCCAGAAAGGTTGTGGAGTCTCCTTCACTGGAGATGCTCAAAACCCGTCTGGATGCAATCTTGTGTCCTATACTCTGGGATGACGCTGCTTGAACAGAGAGGTTGGGCCACACGATCCACCGTGGTGCCTTCCAAACTGACCCACTCTGTGATAATCTGAACAAGTTGAGAGTCCCGTGAAATAAATTTCACAGTACTACCAGAGTAGCTTTTTCTGTTCGAGCCCGTATTGAAATGTTCATTGATCAGAAAGAAGTTATCTTGAAACTTTGCTTTATTATCGAATTGTAGCATAGTAGGACAGGCTTTTTCAGTTATGGTTGTGTGCAGCTCTGGTTGGGCTGTCAGGGTTCCTTGTCTGGTATAAAATGTGGACAGCGCAGGTTCTGAACTAGAAAGTCACCCAGTTCAGTCCTGGGAACTGTCCTGGAGCACTGTTCTAGGCCTAGGAACAGTGGGGATGAGGAAGACGCAGTGAAGTGGCTCAAGGCAGCGAGGCCTGCGCACGTGTTGTCATGTGTAACTTCTTTTGAGTTTCTTTCTGAAAGCTTTTATTTCTGTTTTCATTTAGAGTAAAGAAGGTGCCCTCTGTGCCCGAGAGCCTGCTGAAGAAGCGGCAGGCCTATGCGGTTATGAAAGCCAAACGTCAGAAGAAGATTTTGGCTATAAAAAAGGTGAATATTCTCTGATCCCTTGACTCACATTGCTTCTCTGCTGCAGTAGCAGGTGCTGCTGTTGCTGATGTGATGGAGTACAGAAGTTGACAGTATTGAGAACCAGCATGTTGATATTTTCTTAATGCTTTGGACTAAAATATGCTTTTAGTGGCTGATAACAAAGTTCTGGGCAGAGTTGAGAGTAACGTGTACAGTTGTCTGTAACATTGAAGTTAGTCTTGTACAGGGCAAGAGGTTACAGCCTTTGTGAGGGGGAGCTTGATGTATGATCAGAGGATCCTAGAACTGTAAGGGGTTGAAAGGGACCTTAAACATCACTTAGTTCCAACCCCCCTGCCCTGGACAGGGACACCTTCCACTAGACCAGGTTGCTCAAATATCCAATCCAACCTGGCTTTGAACCCTGTTGGGGCTGGCCCATCCACAGCCTCCCAGGGCAACCCATTCCACCGTCTCGCCGCCCTCGTGATAAAGAATTTCTTCCTTATATCTAAGCTAAATTTCCCCTCTTTCAATTTGTACTCATTACTCTTTATCACCACAGTTCTGATGAAGAGTCAGGAATGTTAATATTGTTTGCTAGGTAACAGCCTGCCAGGTTCTCTGGAGCATCACTGAAGATTGTTCTGAGCTGTGTGGTACTGATCTGCATTACTTGTGGGCAGTTCTAGAATATGGCATGTTACTTAAAGGTGATTTTCACGTGTTACAGGGCATTATCTAACTTTAAACTATTTCCCAATTTATTGCAGTACCGCAAGGCACAAAGGAAGCTCATCTATGCAAGAGCCCAGGCTTACCACAAGGAGTACAGGCACATGTACAGGCAGGAGATCCGGATGGCCAGGATGGCCCGGAAAGCTGGCAATTACTATGTCCCAGCTGAGCCAAAACTGGCATTTGTGATCAGGATAAGAGGGTAAGGTTGGATACAGGTATAAGCAGTTTTATGTTCTGAAGCACTGAAGTTGGCTTTCCTGTTACCTCTCTGTTCTGAGGGCTTAAATACTTCAACAAGATAAAGCCTCCTACCAGTGGCTTGAGAAGTTATTGGTAGATGTTGCACGTGCCCCAGAGGTGCGTTTAATTAAGGGCTGAATCACTTTGCTGTCTACTGTCTTTAGGAATCTCTGCTTTTCAAGAAGTCAATGCTGCAAATACATGCAGACAGTTTATTCTTTCTTACCTTTAACTTGATAAAATTCCATGCCCCTATTCCCAAACATTCTGCTGAGCTTTCCTTCAAGTGTTTGTTTCATTACACTCTGGTAGTGTTACAGAGAAATAGAGAAAGGTGTGATTGGAAGAATTGTGGTCATGACAGCACAAAGGCTAGTTCTAAATTGTTTCAGTATAATACTTACTTCAGTTCTTTTCATGGAAATAGATGTTTTAATTTCATACAAGTATGTAGCGATAGTAAGTTAATTTACTAAGCATGCTTCGTGTAATTCATGAGATGTGTTTTCATATGGGAACAGTGCTAATATATTTTGGGGTCTTATTTTTCACCTGATACCTAGTGTTCCTGGGATGTTGATAATTCAGGCTGTTTCCCTTTTTTCTCCAGTACCAATGGTGTCAGCCCGAAGGTCCGCAAGGTTCTGCAGCTTCTTCGCCTGCGGCAGATTTTTAACGGCACCTTTGTAAAACTCAACAAAGCCTCTATCAACATGTTGCGGATTGTTGAACCCTACATTGCCTGGGGGTGAGTGAAAGGCCCAGTTGTACCTAATCAGGGTGCAAATGTTGAGTGGCTTTTGCACTTTGCTGTGCTAGGTTTGCATGTTTTTTTGATCTTCTGTGTGCTTTCCTGTCTTTGAATTGAAAATGTGATTAAGGCAGTGCTTTAAAGGTAATGGCTGCTAGATATGAGTGCACTCTTGTACTGGTGTTCTTGGGAACTTGGTGTGAGATTTGCTTCTCTTTTGCTTTTATATTTATATTTGGGACATGCTGAAATGGTCTTTAGGTGTTTGGTATGGAAGTCCAAATCGGGGATGTTAATGTTAACTTGAAATGTGGCTTGCAGAGACTTAAAGAATTCTTTTTTTGAACATGACTGTTGCAGTTACCCCAACCTGAAGTCTGTGCATGAGCTGATCTACAAGCGTGGTTACGGCAAGATCAACAAGCAGCGCATTGCTCTGACTGACAACCGCCTGATCCAGAAACGCCTTGGTAAATTCCGCTGAGCAAAACGGGAAGCCAGCTGCTTGCCTTGGGGTGGTCAGTGCAGTGCTGAGCTGGACAACTGTCTTTATGTGTCACTGGAGTACACTGGTGTTAGGTTATGATCTCTACTTCTGTCTTAATTGCTTAATACGAAGCAAGCTGGAAGTAACTTCCATCATAAAGTATTGAAAACCAGTGTAAAGAATCAAATTTTAGCCTTTTAAATTTGTAAACTTCTTGACCTTTAAGGGGTCAGTAGATATTTGAGTAATGACAGAGTGCTGTAGCATGAAAGAATCATCATAGCTTTGAACTTTCAGACTTACAGGCATTGTGTCTTTGGCTTTTGTGATATGATAAACAGACCTTTTAAACTTATTGAAGGAAGAGCTAGGTAGTAAAAGTGATCAGTGTATTCAGTAAAAACAAAGCGTGGTGAGCAGTTGTTGGGATATGGGCTGCTCTAGGAAGCTCCCTTCTTTTGCAGTCATGCCAGATTGAGTAAAAGTGGCCACTTAAGTCGCTCCCTTTTTTTGGCACTTGATTTGCATTTTGCTTTAGATTAGCCTGTGTCATGCATGTTCCTTTTCCTGTACAATAGATAAACAGATTCTAAAGGAATATGTATTCTGTTATATCTTTTTATAGCACTCTATTTTATGAGAGTTAATTTGTAACATTGCTGAAGACTCTGGAAAGGCATTAAAGAAACATGCTGTAGCATTGTTCAGCAGCCTACTTCATAGTGAATTTCCCTGAGTTACACATAGCTGTGGTTTAGGTGTATTTAATCTAGTTTTTCTCCAAAGAGCAGTCTGTTTTCCTAAGATTCACTAAATGCGGGTTGTTTTTTGTTGTTTCTCACTGCTGGCAGCAAATATTTAACAGTTGAAACTGATGCCTCTTGCCAAATGTGCCAACTAAATGTTGACTTGGCTGCAGCTAATCCATTTTAATTGGAAAAGTCAGTCGTTCAGTTTCATGACAAAGTGAGTGTTTTCTGACTTCCTGAAGTTTATCAAAATAAGTAGGCATGACAGGAACAACGTGATAATTTTTAGTTTGTTACTGACCAGTGCCTCTGTAGTCTTTCTGAAAACTGTGTGTGAATTTTAGGAAAGCTTGGCATCATCTGCATGGAAGATGTGATCCATGAAATTTACACTGTTGGCAAGAACTTCAAAGTTGTGAACAACTTCCTTTGGCCCTTCAAGTTATCCTCTCCTCGGGGTGGAATGAAGAAGAAAACGATCCACTTTGTGGAAGGTGGGGATGCTGGTAACAGAGAAGACCAGATCAACAGACTCATAAGGAGAATGAACTAATGGTGAGATACTGCCCAAGGCAAGCAACTGTTCAGCTCTGCAGGCTGCTGTCATTATTTGTCAGACATTCAAGTTTAATAGATGCTCACTCATTCTTGGGTGGTACCTAAAGTATGAAGCTACTTGAACAATACAGTGTTCTGGTTTTATTTTGGAAGTCTTACTAAAGCTTAAACATTTGGGAAGTTAAATTGTCTCTGTAGCTGATAATGTTTAGGAAATACAGACATTACCAATAACTTTTTTTAAAGCTTTATTTGGTTTTGTGATGGGAAGCCTTGAGATCTTGGCTAAAACTTTCAACCCTGATTAATGACCTGTTAATACCATCAGAATCTTGTGATTGCAAGTATGGTGTTTTTTTCAGGTTTTCTAGAAAAGCCTGATTAGGACTAGTTAAATTTTCAGCTTGTTCAAGCTTCAGAATGATTAATTTAAAGCTTTCATGTATAGTGACCAAGTTGGTAATTTTGAAAGACTGATTTGCCCACTTGAGTAGTCTGTTCTTTAGAAATGAGAAGGTTTATTAACACTTAAAGTGATTTAGCAGTGACAGCTGTGTCCTAAAGGTAGGACCTACTCCAAATAATCTGTCTATCGTTGTCACTTTTCTGTTTCTGCATTGGTGAGAAGTCTCTGCCATTCAAAGCCAACACTTTTTTCTGAGTTCTTGTACTTCCCTTTGCTTTTTAGACACTAAAGTAGCTTCAGTGTTGCCCATATCTTAGTTTCAGTCAAGGGTAAATATTTTTTTGGTTAGACAGGTATGCTGGAATTTAGGAAAACTTCATTGCGTTAGAGTGTTTGGAAAGGATATCAAACAAAGACCAAATTTTCCTTAAACTAATTCCTCCGAAGTCGAAATGGTTTTTTTGGTTGGCTTGTTGGGATTTGTTTGGGGTGGGGTTTTTGTTGTTTGGTTGTTTTTTGTAGGGTTCTCTTTTTTCTTTTAGATGTGCAGTTAGCTTATGAATTTCTAGCTTCACAGGATTGGTTCATAAAAAAAATGGCTAGTCACGACTCAAAATAGTGTTGTGACTACAGTTTGAAACAGGTGCAGTTGCATTTGGATGAGTTGTCAGAAATTAGTTTCTGAAGAGATGGCAGTTTTACCTTGCTTTGTTTTGCTGTTTTTTTTTTCTCAAGTCTTTTAAAAATATTCTTACAGCCAAGGCACAACAAATTGAGCTCGTTGGGGTCTGCTGTCTATCCAAGGGGCTAAAGGAGATCTAGGAAATACTTTCCATTTGATTGACAGTGTTTATTCTTGAAGCTTTTTTTGTAGGCTGCTGATTTCCTCAGTTCAAGCTCCTTGCATGTTGTTCTGTTATCTCCCATCTGTGAAGTCAGCAGAGTTTTAAAGCACCGTTTACATGGCACGTGGAAATTCAAACTTCAGGAGGATAGTTCCTTACTGGGGGCAGTGTTCTTGCAGAGCTTTTTAGCTCAACTAAGAGAAGATGTTGGTAACTTTGAGAAGCAGAATTGGCTGTAATGTTTGGTGCCTGGGGTGATGTTAAGTTACTCCTGCTACTATTCTTGTAGAAGTTTTGCTGGCAGAAACTTGGAAGTTCAGTACTGGCAGATGTGTCCTTGAAGTTAGTGCATAACCAAGGCTGAGGAGGACTTTATGCTCCTGTCTGGTTTCTGAGCATAATGCTGTTTTTAATGGAAACACTGCAGCTTTTTTGTCAGTGTAGCTCTTTCTCCTCCATCTTCCCTGCTAAGTATCAGGTATATATTGGTAGTCTTGTTTTCAGGAGCCTTCCTACAGGAGGGAAACTTCCATTGCAGTTGCTGTAAGTGCCTGTGAGGGTTGGTATATTGGCAGAAAAACAAGAGATATTCATTCATCTGGTTGCTCATGTTTTTCACTGGACTTGTAGCTCAGCATCCCATGTAAGTGGCATACATTAGAGCTTTACTTCATCTTTTAGTTTGGGAAGTGACCTTGCAGTTTCTTTCTTTATGCTTATAAGCAGTTGCTATGCTTTTTCCACAAACATACGTAACTAAATCTGAGATAACTGATTATTGTCATCTCTTCCACCTTCTTTTCCTGCTGTTGTGGATAGAGTGCATGTTTAAAATACAAGTAGCCTACACATAGAAAATATAAGAATGTTGTAGTTCCTACTGAGGCTGTGAGCAAGCTGGAGTAGTAGTTTCAGGTGACATACTGGCAGTACTCTAATCCAGGTAATGTCACGATGAAGGGCTGTGTATCTGAAGAAGAGTATTCCTCTTTGCTATAAATAGATAGCTTCCTGCTATTTGTCTTTTATTTCTTATTACTTAAGTCATAGTCTCAAATGAATTAAAAAAATAGACTTCCAGTACGGATTCCTTTGTATAGATTGGGAGGAAAGAGCACAGTACTTGAAAGCAAATGTTAACAACTCAGTATTGGCAACATACTGAATTTCATTAATTTTTGGAGCAAACTTTACAGGAACTGGTCCCAAGTTGGCTTTTTGTTTTCATCTTTGTATCTAAACAGTCTCTGAAATGTGCTTAGAATGAGAGTGCAGCAAAAGTTAGAATATGCATGATATCTTGGCATGTCTTTAAATACCGAGTATAGGTACCAGTGGTTCGAGGTGGATATGTTTATCCTGTTAGATCTGCTGCTCAAAATCTGTGTTTTCAGTGAAGAGGTGTTAATGTAGAAGTTAGTTACTGTGTGTAAGACTACTACAGTCTTTAATCCAGGGAAATAAAATGAGTGTTTTCAGCCCAAATTACAAATTGTAAAGATGTATTACTTCTTCATGTGGCCAGAGTTGTTTCAGATCTACATGTGCCTAATGATAGCTTTTTCTTTTTTCCCTTGCAGGTAAAGATGCCCAGCTGCAGTATTTCAAAGTCTGGTCTGTTAATAAAAAAAACTTGCACAAAACAGTCTCTGGTCTCGATTGGTCTCTTTGTGATCCTCTTCTGAAGTGGCAGCATTTGCCAGGGTCACTTTGGAGTCGTGTTTCAAAGAGACATTGAATTAGCAGTATGTAGGTACTGCTTAGCCTTCATTTGGAGGAAGAAAATTTGGAAGGATTTGTGCAGGTAACAGATGAGCTTTGGATGTGCAACAATTACTTACTTTTGGTGTGATTGAATGTGCAGTAAATGACAGACTGAGCTGTGTGCTGTTGAGTGGGCAGGGTGCCTGCTTAGTTGTAGTGCGCCAGAAAGCGTTGTGCAAATCTGTGTAAAGAACCAGCAAGTGTAAATCTGTTCTTAACATCTTAAGATTAGAGAATTGTATAATAGCCTAAGTTGGAAGTGACCTTAAAAATACAATCTATGTATTTGCCCCTGCCATGGACATCTTTCACTAGACCAGGTTGTTCAGAGCTCCATCCAACCTGGCCTTGAGCACTTCCAGGAATGGGGCATCCACAACTTTTCTGGGCAACCTCCTCCAGTACCTCACCACCATCACAATAAAGAATTTCTTCCTAAAATCTAACTGAATCTACTCTCAATTTGAAGCCATTGCCCCTTGTCCTGTCCCTACATGCCCTGGTAAAAAGTCTCTCTCCTTTGTTGTAGGCTCCCTGCAGGTACTGGAAGGCCACAGTTAGGTCACCCTGAAGTCTTCTCGTGTCCAGGCTGCATAATCCCAATTCTTGTAGCCTTATGGGCGAGGTGCTCCATCCCCCTAATCTTCCTAGTGGCCCTCCTCTGGGCTTGTTCCAACAGGTTGATGCCCTTCCAGTGCTGGGGACCTCCAAGCTGGATAATTACTTCCAGCTTTGAGCATCTTCAGGTATTTGTTTACCAAAGGAAGCATAAAATACTATAAAAAATAGTAAATTTTTTCCACATTCCAGGTCCTTATTCAGTTTAATTATGTAATTTGTTTGCAGTGTTGCGCTGCAGATACTATGGAAGAGGAGAGCACAGGATTCATGAGGATATGAGCAGTTGCTGATAATGTGGAGGTGTAGCAGAGAACAGATTAGAAAGTCAGAGGCTGGTAAAATGTGTACCTGCATTCAAACTGTTTTCTCATCTTGCAAGTGCTCTGCTGGAGGAGTCTTAGCATGCTGAGGCATTTGGTACAACAGATCAACAAGTTGTATCTGCTCTGACTGATGATTATTTCAGGTCAGGTACAGGCAAGCTGTATTAAAACCACCAGTGAAGGATCTCCATATAAAATTCACTGTCATTGATTTTTGTGCCAATTTCTGCAAGAGCTTATTTCTGCACTTCAGGTCAACTAAAACTTAACAATAGTGCTAGTTTATTGAAGTTTGTCAGAAGGTAGTTTTTAAATAACATGGGAAGTTACGATGGCAGCTTAACTAAAAGTAGTTGAGTGCTTTTGTTTGTGAATGCATTTGGATAATGGCAAAAGAGCTGAGTGTCAGTCAGTGGGTCAGTGTTTCCAGCTACCTGAACAACCAAGTTCTAAGGCCTGAACTGGTAATTCCCTTATTGTAGATCAAGCTCCAAAATGTAGTAGCACAGTTGCTTGTGTCTAAATACGAAAGTACCAGCACCTTAGTCCATTCAAGTTAATTGCACTAAATAAGAAAAATTTAGCATTTCTTTACAGCTATTCAGTGCAGGTAATGGGACTGCATGCTTGAGAGAGGTTTAATGAGTGAATGAGTTGGAAACCGGAAAAGTATTTCATTAGTATTTCATCTTCATAAAGTGATAAGATGTTTTTCAAGGAAAAAAAGCATTTTCATAAAATTGCTGGATGAAGGGAAAAATTTACAGTTAAAATTATAATAATCACTTTGCATAAGTAATGGAATTGATTTTGTAAGAGTACAGTCTCACTTCAGTTTAGAATTGCACCAATGAGCAATGAATTTTGCATATTGGGGGGATGTACCTGAGAAAAGTCTGTTGACTCTGGTATCCCTATTCTTTTGTTTCAATTGGTAGTTTGTCCGCTACTTCCCTACAGCATTTTCGGTTATTTTCCTGAGACTCACACACATGTTCTAGCATATTAACAGAAATGCATTTTGTGAACATAATGAAGCCATACAAATGGATAGCAGACATTGTGTGATAGGTATAGAGAATAAAATAATAGCTCATTAAATTATTCAGTGCTGTGGGGCCTTGTTTGTCTGATAAGAGTGCCATTTAGGTCCCAGATACTGTTTAAAGAAGTACATGGACTAAAGCATTAGTGAGGAGAAAGTTAATTTGGCTTTCGTGGTACTCAAGCGACCCATTTTTCTTGCCAGCCTCTGAAATCCTCTTTCAGGTAACAGCTGCAAAATGTTAGTACATAGTATGGAAACTAATACTAAAGTGTAGCTGTGTTTAAGCCGGTAATTCGATGTCATTGGTCACCTTTCATAGTAGCATAGCTTTCAGGATTTTTGGTGTTGCTTTTCAGGCATGTCCCATAGTAAGTGTTTACAGAAACAGCTCATGATCTGATAGCAAAGGTCAGAATTTGCACTAGAACTGTGGCACAATCCACTTACTCAATGCATGCATTTTGGAGCATTTATGAGGCAATTTAAGTTTAAAACATAGCAGATAAAGACAATCCCTAAACAAAAAATAATTCAGATCCTTTGTCGACATTCTATGATAAAGTTCAGGTTCTTGGAAACATGTTGTTACTTGCTCACTGTCCATAACTGCCAGCTGCTGACACGTTCTGAAGTAAAATTTCTGTGAACTCCTCTCCCCTTTCAGAATGACCAACATCTTCCTGTTAGTTCCTCAGAACTGAAGCCAGAAGCTTTACCTAATAGCTGTTGGAGAAGCAAAAGGAGACTGAAATGCTAACAACTCACAAATTTTTCAGGCATTCTAAGGTTTATAAGCTTTACAGTTAATTGATACGCCTTTCTTTGCTGGTGTCCAGTTTATACAGCCTGTTTCATTATCACCAAGTGTAAAGTCACACATCTGGAAACGGAATGGGAGCCCATCCCATGGATCAGTGTTTTGAGAGAAAGTTAGGAGACATGATGGATAGTCAGCTGAACATAAGCCCCCACTTGGCCAAATGCAATTCTTGGATGCATTAAAAAGGGAATATCAAATGGTATGGGGGAGGCAATACTACTTTTGTTCCAGTAGTGCTTACACTAGTGCCAAATGCAGTATCCAGTTCTTGTGCCAAAAATCAAGCACATGCCTTATAATACTTGCAGACCTTACTTTAAAGGCAGACATGGTTACAAAATGAGTATCTACCTATAATTGCCTCCATGAAAAAAAGTAGTTTGATAATAGAGAATTCTTTGATCTAGCAAAGCTATAATAGGATGAAATGTCTTGAAATTGAATCCAGATAAATGTTGGGCTTTAAGCAAACAATTTTAATGGAACATAATTAGACACTGGAACACTTAGCTAGTGGTGTGCCAGATTCTTTGTTAGTGGTCATTTCTAAATAGAAGCTTGGGGTTTTTCTTTCTTTAAAGCATGTGCTATACTTCTCTAAGAGATTTGTTGAGGGCAGTCCTGGTGCCTCTCTTGCTCAGCAGAAGTTACTAAATGCAGGCCCTTCAGGTACTTGAGAGATACAAGTTAGAGCCTTGTTTTGAGGTGTCTGGCCACCCAGAGTGACATTCAGAATGGTGATGGTGAGGGTTACGTGTTTCACAAGGGAGCTTGAACTACAAAGTCCAAGCATAGTGCAGAAAGTGGCGAATCACCTAAACCTCAGCATAAATTGGCCTTGAGAGAGATGGTAGGACTTCACATACCTCTATGGGCTTTGCTGCTTCTGTCTGTTTGGAATCCAGATCTGGCAGCTCTCCCCTAAGAACTGGGACCCATGTGGTGTTCCAAGAATTGTGTAGCGCTTACTGTCCGTGTTGAGTCCCCAGCAAGCAGAATGGTGTTCCTGCTTCATACAAGCAACACGTTTGCTTACACTTAGGCAATGGGTTTGTTCAAACCATTCCTCCCACGCCCCATTTTCCGGAAGATTGTCCTTTCCACGGAACTGTAGGTGAGAAAATCTCAGCATGTTGCTCGTTATTGAAGCTGCACCAAAAGTCTAAAGCAGGCAGAAAATCACAATTTTAGTTTAGATGAGGAAACTGCAGAGCAGACAGATATGAATCTGAAAACAGCCAAGCTTAGAAGGGAACTAAATCTTACCTCCCATATCCCAGGCAAAATCTTCTGCTTGACTAGTTTTGTCTGGTCTAAGTTGTAGTGAGAATTTCTTTGTCTTCATGGATCTTTTGCATGATTATGTCCACTCTCTCTTGTAATGTTCCAGATCTTGGCACACTTGATTTTTTCTAAAAGCATTTGTACTACACCAGACTAGTCCAGGATTTTAGATCCCCAAAACATACAGGTTTAGATGTAAGTAAACTTTTACATGTTGCAGTTTTTCATGAGTGAAAAGTCTGGAAAATGAAGTACTGAGCTCATGAAGTGCAAGTGCTAAGAACCAGGATGCTCAGAAACAATTTTCTACACACAGTTTTTGGTCTGTCTGTAGATGATCACACCAGCCATTTCTAGCCTAATTGATGAAAACTAGGTACTTTCAACCTTGGCCATCTTGCAAATAAGAGCAAATTTTCAAAGTCCTGAGCTGTAAACAATACTCCCTGATTTTTTTTTTTCTAAAGACGAAAGATCTGCTTTTGCATGTTTTTGCAGTCTGAATACTGCTAAGTATTTCTTCATATAAAATATTAATTGCAGCAAAAACCTTTCACAATGAAATGAGTAGGTACTTGGAGGCAGACAATGAGAAATAAGGGCGTGTGCAATCATAGGCCCATGGGGTGTATATGGGGAGGAAGTCACAAACAAAGTTAAGTCTGTGGTAGAGGAGGGAAAGGGAGCAGAGGGAGGTGAAAGCAGCAGTGTAACTCTTCACTTGCTTAGCACTGTTTTGGCAGTCCAGAGGGGCTGTAAATCCAGTTTAACTAGCCAGCATGCCACATGCTTTACATGCTTCCCATCCTGAGTTGCTCTGGCAGTCAGAGGCGCGTTGTACAACTTAACTAGTCCTTGGAGTCTGCCCGGAGTGTTGGATGTCTCCTGATGAGCATGTGCTGCCCAGCACTGCCATGGACCTCTACCCGTGGCACATTTCCACTCTTGCTGCACTTTGTTAGGAGCTGTGCACCTCACTGACGTATCTGATGGCAGCTATTATCCGCAATATTATGCTCTTTATTGCACTATAAAATCCAGTTGAAGATTTCAAGTCTTGATCACTCCAAATATCTCATGAATAGAATAACACAGTAGTACCTCATAATTTCAGCACAATGCATGTTTAATTTTTTGATACTAATACTGTATTTCACATATCATTATAGCAAGGCCTCCAAGATAAAAAGAAGTAAGATACAGCGAGCCAAGACCAGTAGGAAAATGGGATTCAAGGAAGGCTCTAAGCATACCTAGTTTTAGTTTGAAACACAGATAGACTTTTTTTAAGCTTCTTTTGCCAGGTATTATTTAACAACTGAGCTGTAAGTGAACATGTTTAACTAGTAATACTGGCACTTTTTTTTTGGTGTCAATGCAAATTTTCTAATTTTAAGTACTTTTTTTTTTAACCTGAAATGTTTTTTTAAAGTTGTTATATTCTCTCCTACTACTGATATAGAGTAGATGAGGCTTTTCTTTATACAAATAGTCTCCTAATATACACATACACACACACTTTGTGCGAGAAGCACTCAGAATTGAAAGTGCGTGGAATCATAGAATCATACAATAGTATCCTGAGTTGGAAGGGAACCACAAGGACCATTGAGTCTGACTCCTGGTCTCGCACAGCACCATCCCCCAGAATCACACCATGTGCCCGGGAGCATTGTGCAAATGCTTCTTGAACTCTGTCAGGCTTGGTGCTGTGACCACTGCCCTGGGGAGCCTGTTCCAATGCCCAACCACCTTCTGGGGGAAGAAACTTTTTCTAACATCCAGCCTAAACCTCCCCTGACACAGCTTCAGGCCATTTGCTTGGGTGCTATCACAGAGAAGAGATCAGTGTCTGCCCTTTCTCTTCCCCTCATGAGGGAGTTGTAGGCTGCACTGAGGTTGTCTGTGTTTATTCAATAATTTTGTGTGACTGAGATGGGTTCATATTCACATGTATAATTCTGCAGCAAAAATTACCTACACTTCTGACAAATTGAGTTTTTTCTGAGTACTGGCTATGCTTTCTTTTGAACTCAGCATTACACATGGTTTGAATTATCCTACTGGCTCGAGTATGTTTTGGTCTATAGACATCTATCGTGGATGTTAAATAAATTCAGACTTGATCTAAATACAGAGATTCCTTGCCCTGCCAAAATGTGTTTTACTCTGGACAGGCACAGTAGGATAATTGTAGGAGATAATTTTGGCTGCTATAGTCCTGCAGGACTGAGCTTGTAGTAATGCTTTAAATACCAGTTTGGGTACCTATCTGCAAAGGGAACTGAGTCCAGAGCCAGGTCTGAGCCAGCAGTTTTCAGCTGGAGTGAGAGTTGGTCTGGACCAGCAGAGGGGAAATATTCCTGGACTACTCCCTATTAGCTCTGTGCTTTTTCATTTATTCAAATGAACAAGACCCTCTTTTGAACATCACTCATTACTTGATTTTTTAAACTTAAATTCGCCTAATTTCTTACAGGTTTTACATCTGTGTTTTGTGAAAAGCTGTGAAAAAAACAGAGCATGAGAATGAAACAACATTTTAATTTCTATCCCTTCCCTTAACATGTTTTTTTAAACCAAGTCCATTGATTCTCCACTATACAAGTAATACAGATCAACAATTGGTTGTGTCAGAGTAACAAGCAAAGACCTGAGATAAATTTGCAGAGTTTTTGTTCTGGATGCTGTACTAGCACTTTCTGGAAGATTATTGTTGTACTGAAGAAACTATAAATTAAAATAAGTGGAACTTGTAAATCGAGTGATGGCACATACATGCGATCTGTAAAATATCATCTTAGTGAATCATGTTACATTAGAAACATTGATATGCAGTTAGATTTAAATCCACTTTTTGCTAAATGCCTTGCGTACTACTGGTTTTGTTCACTCCCTTGTCACTTTCTTTTTTGCTTTCACAAAGCATGCATGATTGAGCAAAAGAGGCTATTTTCTGTTTCAATTATACTTTTCAGAATGCAAATTTTGATTCTTGTGTTTAGTTTCTTCTCATGTTTTCAATCTGACTCTTCCTGAGCCAAAATTTTGCAAAAGGATTGAACTTCTCCTAACTTTCGCTCAGAAGCTGAACTTTTCAAGTGAATATAACTTTTTTTAAATGATAAGCTGTTACTTCTGAAATAAACCAAATAAATAGATTCAGTTTTTCTTCTTATTTTTTTTAACGTGATTTTTTTAACAGTATAGATAAAAGTGAGTGGTAACAGTTGTCCTACATGGCAAATTGATGGAAATTTGTAGGAAAAGTCCATGTATCCCTGAAGAAAAGCAGGTTTTTTCTCTCTTTGGTTGTCAGGATGATGAAATTCTCTCTCCACGGATTATTTTTCCCAAGGACTCCTGTTACTTAGCCATCTGCAATGTCTGCTTTTGAAGTGCTGAACTCAAACCTGTGTATTTGTAGTACAGAGGTGTATGAGTAGCTTCTGGGTCTTGAAGACCTTCAGGTCCCTATCGAGATGCAGAAGTGGATGGTGGTGACAGCTCTATCAGACAGAAAGGCTCCTGCAGTACCACGCTGTGGAAATGTTCCTCCTGGTAACACCCTTGTACAAAGCTACACATAGCTGAGGGCTATTGCTCTAGTGTGTTGAAACCATTTTATTTCAAGCAATTGTGCCTTAACTGAGGTCCAACAATACTACTATTTGTTACATGAAATTTCATTAGAATTGCATCCAGAGCAGGCCTCAGTTGGGAAGAGAAAATAGCCCCCAGTCCAAAAGCTGCCATTATCCATCTGGAGCCTTCACAAGTGAAGTACAGATCCTGTAATCAATTTATGTTTTGGATGCTGATGAATATGAAGTATCAGAGCACATGTCAAGCTATAACCTCTGACAAAGCTTTGGTCACTTTCTGGAAGTTTACTTAGAAAAAACAAGGCCTTTTCATGGGGTCCACATTCTAGGAATGACTGGGAAAGGCAGGGCACATGGTTTAGCATCAATAATAACCTAAGCATGAAAAATAGTCGTAGGTACTCAATGCCATGTAACTTTTGGTTGCTTACACAAAGCCTGTAGGGGCATGGCAGGTGACTGTACCACAGTCAATTTGTAAATTAATCTCTAGATGGAGCCAAAATAGATCTCATGCCTGAGTGTTGCAGACAGAGAAATGAATTTTTCTACTGAAGGCTTAGAGCTATGAGAAAACATTCAATCCCATACCAAATCTTTGTATCCACATGTAAATTACTGAGGTTCCTAACTGATTTTTTTTTAGGACTTAAAGACCAAAAAATTGCAGTTCTAGTAGTCTAAAAAATTGCATGTCAATACATTTTACTACATATTAATGGTTAATGTAATGTCAGAATTCCTTATCTCACAATCTGCACCTGTGCATCCATTACATACATAAAATCAGTATGAAAATCTCATGGTGGATCCTGTAAGATTTGCCTGCACATTAACGATTTTCTGAATTGTCAGCATTGATAAGCGCTAGTCACACGCATTCCTTTTTGGTGCTGTGTTTATGGTGTGACATCTGCTTTGCCTGTCATTTACCGGCCCACTTTTAGAAAATGTTTTAGGAAAGCATTTACCAGCTTTGTTATATATGCAGGCTTAAGAATCTCGACACTGATCTTGTCTGTGGTATCTGTTGATAGGTTAGGACAGAACTAAAAGGTTAGGACAATGCCTAAAACCGTCTTTTCCTTGAGAAAAGAAATTGCAGACTGCAAATACAACATTGAGGGAAAATAACCTCTGACTGGTTTTATATGTTATTTAATTATTTTCATAATGTAGCCCATATAATAATAAAGAAACTGTTTAAAGTTGTGTTTCCTTTCATTTTTACCTCATACAACTTCATAGAAATACGTGATTTCATGGACTCACAGTGGTGACTGATGTACGTGGAGGAGTATGAAAGCACCTATGTTAAAACTGACCAAATTAAAACCCACTTGGTTGGTCCTTTTTGGCCCAGAACCTCCTCTATCCTGCTGTCTCACTGGAACCGAAGGTAGCTGAACCATGGGACATTGCAAAACTACAGCTCTCAAATATACAGCTTTTCACACTGTCTGTGAAAAGCTGCTTAGACTGCATGACGTCAGGTCCATGAGATAATTGCAGCCTCAAAATTGCTTTCTTCCTTGGCAAAAAGATAAGATCCCAGCAGTTACTGTGCTCACAGGTGCTGCAGAATACCCAGTGAAGCAAGTTGAGAACTACGAGCTTTGCCTTGCAATGGAACCCATCTGGCAGTAATCCTTGAGAGATTCAAGGATGTAACAGTTGCTCAGTCAAAAGTCCCACAGCACATAAGTTTATTTCTGACTTCATTTCGCAAGATAACTCCTCTTTTCAGAGGGTATTACATGCTGAGTGACCCAGAAACTTTTTGCCCCTAGTAGTGGAGGATCTTTGCTCATATCATGGGACTGACTGATGGAAGAACTGCAATTTGTCCATCTCTCTGCAGACTAAGTTTCAGGGCAGTAACTGCCTTTACTCAATGTGTCACCGAGGAAAGGTGTCCATTAGACACAAAATTATAGTAACTTTGTCAAGGTAATCAAACCCACAGTCTGTTACATCGATTTATTCCTATTATAGTGACCTGCAAATTGAGAATGAAGTAGATCTGGTTAATGAATGCAGAGAGTGGCTTTGCCATTAACTGCTGTTGAATATTGATGACTGTACTAGGTGATATGGCAGCTCTATTTCTACCATGGCATTCCTCTATGATGCCTGGCAAAGCACTAAAAGCCAGATAAACATTCACAGTGAAATGTCAAAGAGTAGAACTTTAGTCTCAGAGCAACAGTGAAATGTGATTTATGAGAACAGAAAAGTGTGCTCTGTAGTGACAAGATGCTAACTTTAAAGTAAATGAGAACTTGGATAACTAATAGAGATGAATAATGAAAAAAAGAGTTTGGAAGAAAGCTCATGAAGTCAGTCATCTGCTGAAAGTACAGTAACTTCAAAATTAGGTCAGGCTGTTCAGAGCACTGAGTTTTGAAATTCTCCTGGGATGGAAATGATACAGCCTTTCTACAGGATAACCAATTATTCTTCCTCTTGCAATATGGCAGTTGCCTTTTGTTCCTTTGCTGTGCTATGATGATGGAGTCCAAGTCCATTCTCCAAGCTCTTTTTCGGCACTTCAAGACTGCAATTAGACCCCCGTCTTTCTTCTCCTTTAGTGTTTTCCACGAGCTGAACAGACCTGGTTCCTTCAGTCTCTCATAATTAATGCCTATGGCAGAGGGGGTTGGAGCTAGAGGATCTTTAAGGTCCCTTCCAGTCCGAACCATTCTGTGATTCTGTGATTCTGTGATTCTATGATACTATTTGCCATCTTCCTGAATTACCTTAGTAGCCCTCTAGATTTCCTTTTGTGTTGACATATATGCTGGAAGGTCCAAAACTCGGCACAGAAGTCCAGATGTAGCTTCATCAGTACTAGGTAAAGAGAAATAATCTCTTTCTTCAGCCTACTTGCCATGCTCTAGCTAACATTGGTCAGTGTGCAGTCAGCTTTCACCATTGCAGGGGCTCATGTCCACCAAGAATTGCATCTATTTTACTGAAGTCTAGACAGACAACTTCCACAGCCTTTCCCTCACCCACTAAGCAGGTCACAGCAGGAGGTCAAGCAGGACATGCTTTTGGTAAACAGATCCAATGCAGCTCCATAAACTTCTGTGTGTCTAAGTGATATAGCAGGTCGCTGACCATTTTGCCTTGGATTATGGAGGCATCTTTCTGCTCCCATTTCCTGTCTTCCAGCTCAGAGGGCTGACTACCACGAGGACAACTGGTCCTATTATTCCTCCCTCCACAATGTGGGGCTTGAGATCTTGTCTCTCTTTACAAAGGTCCTGTCTTCCCTTCATCCTCTCTGACACTACAGCACAGTCAGCTCCTCTGTTATTCCTTCAATTAGTTGCTCACCTGGTGACTGGTTGCTCACTGTGATGTCATGGTTTGATGCTGGCTAAGCACCAGGCACCCACGAAAAAACCATCTACTTATTTTCCTATAGCTGAGCAGAGCAGGGGGAATTGAAAACTTCATTTTCATGTGTTGAGATAAGGATTATTGAAAAAACCCCCCCACTTTAAGGCAAAACAGGTTCGAAACTTAAACAGTATAAAGAAGATTTATCATTAACAGAATTAAAAGTAAAAAGGGTAATTAGAACCAAAGCAAACCTTCAGAACATCATTTTTCCCAGTCCCTCCCTTTTTCCATCGACCACTCAAGGAAACAAAACATGGGATTTTGGTTAGTATTTCACTTCTTAAACATCTTTCTTCAGTATGCTTAATGAAAAGAGTTTCTTCTCCTGTGCCGTGGGATCCTTCCCATGAGAGATAGTTCTCTGCAAACTTTTCTAGCATGGTTTTAACTTCCACAAGCAGCAGTCCCGCCCGAACCTGTTGTAATATGAATCCCTCCCACAGGCCAAGCAGCCTCCCCACAACTGCCCAGTGTGGGTCATTTTAGCTCATGGGGTTTAGTCTTGTAAGGATGAGCTGTTCTAGTTTGGAAGCGAAGGCTTTCCTCCTCTGTCTCTAAAAGCAAGGGTCGTCTCTCTCTGTTCGAGTTCCTCACTGGATTGCAGCTTTTCAGTATCCACACGCTCCAGCACGAGCACTGTTCTTCACGGGCTGCACATGGATCTGTGCACCCCCATGCACTTCATGAATTATAGGGAAACGATTGTGTTGTAGTCCTCATCACGGCTTGCAGGAGAATCTCAGCCCCAGCGCTTGGAGCACCTCCTCCTCTCCTTTCCACTGACCTCGGTGCTGCCATGTTGGTTTTCCTCACGTGTCCTCACTTTTCCTTTTTCTCTGACTTGGAAGAAAGTTGGTGTCTGTAAGTTGCAGCTGAGAGGTTGATCCCGTCTGGGCTGCGCATCAGGGAATTGCTCGCCATGTCTCTCACTGCTGGCCACGTGGTTCTCACCGGCACCGCACAGACGGCTCTGGCCTCAGGAGGGCTCTGGCCTCAGGAGGGCTCTGGCTGCACGGTCCTGGCCTTGGGAAGGCCCCAGCCGAGTGGCCCCCGGTGGCTCCCACTGGGATGGGTCCTGACAGCTGCCTCGCCACCCCTTGGGAGAAGAAATACAGCTTGCTGTGGTTTTTCCTTTCTTAAATATGTCATCACAGAGGTGTTACCAACTTGTCTAATTGGGCTAGTAACCTGCCCATAGTCAGAGCCTTCAGCAATTGGCTCTGTGCTGGACATAGAAGTTTTGAGCAGTTTTTCTCCTGCCCCCACCAGAAACCAACAATTTTAAACCAACACACTTGACTAGGGCCCACTTCCAGCAGCTGACACTTCTGGAACATGTGAAGCACACAACTGCAGACAGTGACCTCACACTCATAGCTTGATTGCCTTCTACTTTGAATTGTGTTGGTCTTTATAACATGACTACATGCAATGGCTTGCCATTGTGTCAAATGGACCTCAGAACTCTGCTCTGTGGCCTCCTGCCCCTTTTCCCCGTGTTTTCTCTTCTCATCCCTCTAATCTGTTCATAGCCCTTGTCTCTAGGCATGAGCAGAGTTTGTGGAGGCAAGGACTTCTGCTCTCGGAATTCCTGTGTTTTGCTGCTGGTATGCAGTGACAGTGTGTACGATACAGGAATGCTGGAAGAGAAAAGATGCCTCAGTTCATACCATCATGAAGAATTGAATTCCACTGCATTTAATGGCTGCAACTGTATGTTTCCTAATTTTCTACGTACCTGCCCAGGCATCTCAGGCTATTACTTGTAAAAGCCTTGAGAACTCGCAGTAAGAGTAATGGGATCTGCATTTTTGCATATTAAGGACTACTCATTGCAAGTGCCTTGAATAAACCAGATCCAGCATGCCTCAGATTAGGCAACCAAAATCAGCAGGTATTTTGAAATGTACCCTTTGTGTGGAACAGCCCCTTCTCTACAACAACGGTAGAATAATTCACTTTGTGGAACACATGGATACACTGTAGTGAGAAAAACTCCTAAGAGACTTCATAGCTCTGTCTTCAAAACAATATGTATTAAATCATTTGGAGGGCCACACACTGAGTATCAAAGGGAAAACAGTGCTGGATTATTGTTCATTAAGTGAGCATCGTTCATCCGATACACCAAAGGAAGCAGGAGTGCTGCCGAATAGAAAGCCTGTGGCTATATAATGACACTACAGCTTATTCTAGGGGTCAGTGAAGGAAGAACATGACTTCCATGGTATAAACTCTAGTATTAGTACATTATGGAGAGCTTATGCTGGACATAGCCTTCCCACCACAGCTATCATAGGAAAGACTTTGCCTTTTTTGCTGAATGCAGACCACCCCCAGAATGTTTTATACCACTTCCTCAATATACAGCACAACAACACTCTGCACTGTTGCTTTTTTAGAGTTACATCACTAGTTGTTTAACAGACAGTCTTCCCTGCTCACCACCGTTTACCCTCTCATTTTTCCATCTTTCATGCATTAATGACCTTAACTGATCTCAGGAAGATGATGACAGTGACAAGAACGTAACTATAGAAAAGAAGCCAGTAAGATCATCAGGCTTGTCAGCTGGAGGAGATGCCAGCTTTCTGGGGACTAGAATTTGTGACTTTGTGTCTGTCAAATTCAGTCACTTTTGTAAGGCTGAAAGCCTAAACTAACATTTTCTGCCTTGCTGCCTCTTTCTGAATGGTTACATTTTCATCATAGTCATCACCTTTTTCTAATTTGAGTGAATTTGAGTTATCTGTCAAGGATGAAAGATGGAAAAAGGAGGTAATGATGACAGTTAGCAAGCTGTGACATAGCCACTGAAACATCTCAGCTACCAAAAAGCCAGCATCTTCTCCAACTGATGATCCTGCTTCTGGCTCTTCACCTTCCACACCACATACACTGTCCTTGTGTATTTAAATTGTACTTAAGTCACTGTATGCATTTTCATTCTATTACATTCTTTCTTATGGTAAAAATTGCTTTGCTCTCTGCTGACTTGCTAATAACTGCACTTTCTAGGATCACAAGCTTCACAGAGAGAGGGGTAAGGTATCAAAGTACCCAGAAGGATAACTGCTTTGTGACATTGGGGTAGAAGTTGTTTAATGCTAGTATTTGTCACCAACCTCCTAAGTCTGCTGATACAAGGAAATAACTTACCCTTTATCACTTCTGGTGAAGTGGGCCAGTTCAGTTTAATCCATCAGTGAAGGTGGTTTCAGATAACCTACTTGACTGCCAAGGGAGAAGGGAGCACCCTTATACATATTCTTGCAGAAACCTGTAGAGATTGTAACCTCCAGGTGGTGGGCAGTGATAACCAACTAAGGACAGTACCGCTAGGGCAGAGAGTGACCAGCTTCCTGAGGATTAATAGCAATGATCCATTGACGTCAGCCTTTTCTACCAGGAGGAAGCAGAATAAAATATATTGGGAGCAGAAACCCAGTTTAGATAGTGTGTTTTTATTTAATGGATTCGTAACAGGCCCAAGACAGGAACTGAATGAATTTACCTGCTCATGTCAGGTATCCAGCTATTACAAGGAGTGCTACAAAGACTCATGAATCCAGGTTTCCTTTAGCACTCAAAATCACAGTGCTGGCTCCCTGTTGTACGGGATAAAAGATTCACATAAATTTACGTATCTCTTTCCAAAAGAGAGGAATACTTTATTTTGGGACACACACATAGAAGTAGGAGAAGTCACTTCCCATCATCTTCATACCATGTGTTCTTGGAGAGCTAAGTATTTGTAACAATTATTTTCCTCCTATCCATGTTTACACAGGAGAAACATAATTAGAGGTTGGGATTAAGAAGGCTGTAAGAAAGGAAAACAATCCAGCAAAGCATTAGAAATTCTGCTGTATTTCTTGTTACAAGAAACAAATAACTATTCTTTACTGATGTTGCACCACAGGAAGGGTGCAAGAGCAACAACACAGATCTCGGGCTGATGTCATTGTTTTCCATGACAATAGCTTCTTGAGGTAGTCTCGCTAGCAGTCAGGTCTTATTGCAAGATCTCATCTATTACTGGTGAGAAAGAAAAGAGAACACCCACAGACACTCTCTTCTGGGAAGTGGGCAAAATGATGGTCTGGTTTTCTTCCAACAAATAAACTAACAGCAGCTAGATTTCGGTCTGCTGTAGAGATTTCTCACAGGCAGATTCTGCCTCAGTGGAATCAGGTTAACTCTTTTTGCTTGTTCAGTGTTTTCTTTTAAAAACTGCATCGCTTTACACAGGAAATGTTTGGTATTTACAAAATCCTTCCTAAAATGGCAAATATTTTATTTTTGTACTGAGAAATGCAATGACCTCTTATTATCCAGAGCAATAAGGGTTCCATTACTCAAATTATGAAGAGAAAAGCTTTGAAAATGTGGTGTCTAAGAGGAAGGTTATGGATAGCATGACATGGGTGCCACAGTGTAGCTTTTATATGGAGGTGGTTTAAGCTGAGCTGATTTTTTTGGTGTTATCTCTGGCTTAACACTGCTGCTTGGAAGTAAGTGTTGTAGAGAAGTCCTTGCAGCTCTTCTCCATGCTGCCTAGTATTCAAGGCAATATTTATTAGTTTGTGCAGAATCTCAGACTAGGGCTGGCTGAGACATTCACACAATGGAGGTCATGAGAAAATAAGCCTTCTGGGAGCCTAAACACCAAGGGACATGAGCACAGAGGTCTCTTGCAGAATGACTCTCATCTGAATGTCCAGCAGGGTTGATGCCAAGACTGACCTGCTAGAGCCCCGTGCAACCAAACTGGACTCACGCAGAACCTTTGGGCACTGGCAAAGCCAACCTCCGCAGTATCCTTCTCCAGCTGAGAATGGAACAGCCAGGCTAAAGCTGTAACCACAACGGTGCTGAAATCCAGACAACTGCATTAGTTGATATGAGGGCTTCACCAGAAAGCATAGCTAGAAACAGGCTGTGACACCCGCTCTGCATCTGGGCATGGTTAAAATCCGTACCACAAATAAACTTGACAACTAAAGGCTGAATTCAGTGATGAGTATTGCATATTTTTATGATGAACTTTAAAATATTACTCATGTTTCACTGAAGTTCATGCATCTGAAATTTGCAAAGCCAAAATAACTCTCTAGAAGACACCAGCAAGAGTCACCTGCAGAAGCAAGAAACCAGCAAGAGTCATCTCTAGGAGCAAGACAGAGAGAAGAAATCTTCATACAGATGTGGCAAGAAAGATTGCATATTGTCGAGTCTCTTCTGAATTATCCTTGAGTAGTGTCTATGGGCTGTAGATCAGGTATACCACAGACAAGTGTCAGATTGGTTGAAACTACCAGGATTTATTAACTACAGACAGGACTGTACTAGCATGGTTGCACTGCTGCTAGGGCAGATTTTCAAATGGAAACCAGGTTAATCCCTGGAGCTCCAGAGACTCACAAAAATACCCTGCTATTGCCCCATATTGTTCTTTGCAAGAAGTTTCTTTTAAAAAGAGCTTATAAATACAGACTTTACCTAGCTATTCTATATGAACAACACATATCAGTAGGAGAGGAAAAAATTACCAGAAAACAGTTATGACAGGCAACAGTATGACAAGGTAGAGGCATTTTTTTTAATTTAAGATTTTTTAAAAGGTGGGAAAGAAGAGTCTATGAAGTAGTAAAAAACAAGCCTAAAGTTTTAAGGCTTTTTATCTATAGGATTAAAAAATATTTCAAGTAGTATTTGATGAAATGGAAGGTGAAGAGTTCTTAAAAAAAAATTAAAACCTTTTTTATAATTAAATAATTTTTTATTTACAGGAAACCTGTGCAGCTCTAATCTTCAACAGAACACCCCTGTCAGGGATGCAAAAGCTGATGTCCTTCCCCACTCTCACAAAGACCAAACCAAAGCAGTTCAGGATGGTTTGCCATGAGATCATCATCCAAATACACTTTCCCTAAAGTTCCTCCATCTTGAGTATCCCCTCTCTCCTACTCTAAGCCTGGGACCGAAAAATCTGAAGTTTCTTCTTTTTTCTACTTTTCCTCCTTTCACACGTGCTTCTCTCTTTAGTGACATAACTCACAAGCCTTAAACAGACCTTTGAACAACAACGTACTGGTGTCTTTCTAAAGCACTTTCACTGTTTTAGTCATCCAACTAAATCTAAATGCTATTGCCAGTTATTTATTTGTGAATAACTCAAACCAGAATGATTCAGCTCGTAGAGCTGGCACAGATTCAGGAAAGCCAATAGGCGGAACTTGATCAGATTTTTATCAGTCAAAACGTATCGAGCTTTTTAAACATAAAAAAATATTGTCTAATAAAGGCCAATGCAAAAGCCCATGTAATGACAAGAAAAAGTTATTTTTGGATATTAATGTAGTGTCTATCAATTCTTTATTTTCCTTGTTTAGCAAAAGCCAGAAGAGGCATGCCACAGCACTTATGGATAAAACTGGAGCTAGTGCTCTTTAAACAAAAGAATCAGCATGAGAGCTCTGAGCATGTTCTAAAACTAAAATCATTAAAAATGTTGTTGGGATCTTAAATATTTATTTTAAGGCTGAATCTAATTCTAACGTTCAGAGACACAAGTCTGTTTACCAAATAAGGCACCAGATTGCTTCGTTTCTTTTGAGATAAGCCATTTGTTTTAATATTATTCAATGGTAATGCAATCAATCAAAACTTGACATATTTGGAACCAGCTGGTCTGAATTAGAGTCCACAATTTTCCAGATTCCAGCAAGAAAGTTAGGAACAAAATTATGTTGTTTTATTTTGGTTTTTTTTTTCTGTATTGTCTAGTATGATTACAGAATAGCAACTATGTAAGTTAAAAAACCACCAGATTTTAATAATGCCAAACCACTCAATTGACAGCATTAAAAATACCATTTGATGAATAAAATTTGATCTATAAATTGAAACCAAAATCTACAAAGACTCATCCAAATGATTACAGAATAGGTCTTTACAAGAATGAAATAAATGCGTTCTGCTGAAACGACCAAGGAAAAGATCTAGGTGTTCAGGCCTTGGTAAAGGCTTTGGATCTTTTAGCCATGGGGTTAAGGAAAAGCTTTCCACCTCATGTCAGCTAACAAGCTAAAGAGATCTGTATTTTCCTGGGTATTCAGGATTTTAAAAATAGTTTAGGGATAATTATACAATAGCGCTCAGATATTTGTATCCTAGAAATTCTAGGAAGAATTCCTAGAAGAAAGTTCTGTCATAGAGAACAGCCGAAGACCCCAGTGCAGGGCAGAATGTTAAGTGCAACCAGCTGCAATCCCTGTTTCAGGGACCTCTGCCACAGGCATCAGAACTGCAGGACTGATATTTCAAACGAAGTGAAGACATGGAGTACAGAAAACAGTCCAAGGGGCTGAAGGGAGGGCAGGAGAGGGGCAGCACTGACATCCTGGCTGATTGCTTCAATTCAGGTTAAGCCTTAGGCACACAGGATCAGGAGTAGCACTAAAGATAAATGATTTCTGCACTCTGTTTGATAAAGATGGTCATGTCAAATGGAAAGAAAGTTTCTCAGGAAAGAGAATGTCCTCAGGATCCGTAAGATGACCTGATTGTGGTTCAGATTCCTTAGGAGACTCCAGGATACTGCAGTTGACCAACATGATGAGGGCGAGTATGACTAGATAAATACCTGAAATTTGGAAAAGCCAGAGAAAAATTATAAATAATTCAGCTACAGGAAACAGCAGTTCTACCTCTCTGAATGAAATATATGAGAAGGAACATACTTTTATTGCAACAACAGAATGATATCATGGGTCATATGTTCAAATATTGGTTACATATTCAAGAGTTTTCTGAACCTGTGGAGGTTCACTCTGCAAAGTTGTACATCCAAATCCCAAAAAAACATTAGTGGAAAATGTTGAAAAAATATATATTTGACTAGGACTGCAGCATAGCCTAATGCAGCTATCTACATTTCAGTCTGTGATTTGGATTTTAGCTGACAGAGAGAATTAGTCAAATTCGTTTAAATACAAGAAAGAGTGAAGAATATGTCTTCCAGTTTTAAGCACCAGTTCTGAGTCCCAGTTCAGCAACCCTATCCAAGTACTTGGATCCAGATAGACATCTTCAGCTAGAATTGTACAAGCTAATAAAATTTTTGGTGAGGCCTCTGAAAACAGAGTCCTGACCAGACAAAGTTACGATAAACTGTCTCAAAACTAATGGTTTTCTCATTTTGTCTTAACTAAACAGAAAAATTAGTTATTGAGGAAATAACCTAGGAAAACAAAATAGAATTCATTAAGCATACACCATATTTGCAGGACATCAAAATTAAGATGTCATGAAAACTTGTAGCAATCTAGGCAAGTAGTAAAAAAAATCTCGTCAAAGACTGATACGAGTTATCTTCAACATGTTAGAGAATGACCATATCCACTTGGAAGATTCACCCTCTTTGAAACAGAGCCAGATGAAAGTACATGAAAACTTTGAGATACATGAGGCAGTTGATAAAAAATTAAAACAATACAATACAGGTTTTTCAAATTATAAAATCCAGGCCTGGTTAGCCAGTCAATTCCCTTTATTGGCAAAATGTCCTTAGGGTAGTTTTGAAAATCATCCATAAGTATTCCATTTAGCTACACTGCAAGAGGAAAGAAAAATACATAAAAAGGAAAAAAATACCCCACCAAAACCCCACAGCTTTAATAGCTTAGTCATGAGGATACTCTCTCAGAGAAGGATAGGAGGTTTATAGCCTGATTCCTGAACACATTTCTTTGCAAAAATGAGATTATAAACAGATCTATAAATCTAAAATTATATGAGATACAAAGAACAGATACAATGAGATACAAAGAGCAGATTGTATGGATATTTATATAGCAACTGGCAAGGTATCACAACACCATTTATGTAAGATCAGCTTAATTTACATGGTTTTACCTGTTTCATTCACTTCCATGACCCATAGATGCTGACCTGAAGTGGAATAAACATACTTTCTGACTTAGAAAAACTATTTAGGAAGCAAAATGTAACTTCCGTGCTGGACAAGACCTAATGATTTAGTCATCATAATTTGTTCTTTTGATAGCAGCTGACATCTAGTACTTCAAGGAGAAGCAAAAATTTATCTCCCCAACAATATATTATCTAACTATAGGCCTTTTTAGTCTGCACATTATCTAGTCTATTTAAAAATTCACCCTGTGCCTAAATTTGGGATGTCCTTCAGATCTCTGTTCCACAAATTAGGCATTTAATTTTGCACTAATGTGTTAAAAATAATCTACATATTTTGTGGACTGATCCCTTCTTCTAACCTTTCACCGTGGTAATAGTTACATGTATGAAGATTGGACTAGTTAATTATTCTTTTCATATTCTCTGTGTATCACATCTATGTTGCTTCTGAGGTTCTATAATATAATAATTTTTTCGTTTCTTCAGAAATACGACTGCATTTCAAATTCATTCACCAAAAATGCTTAGCAGGTTTAGCTTCCTCTGATTGTTAAGTAAACTTGTCTGAATTTAAAAAATGTAGAGCACCTGCAGCTCCTACAGGCTTCTTCAGAAATCAGATGAAATCTTCATTTTTTCCTCCAAAGACTGATATCCGAACAGTGAAACTTGGCATATTTGTTTCCTCACAACTTGGCACTACATGTTAAAGGAGATACTAGCATTATCTTCCTAAACCACCTAAATTTAGAGTGAAATTTTTGACAGTTCTTAAAAGGCCTGAATGTATTTCAAGACAATTATCACATTTTGTCAAGTTTCTGAGTTGGTTTGCATATCATGGCATTTTTCTGCAAATCCTTCAGTCTCCTATGAATTGAAGGAGGTAAAGAAGTAAGTCATTAAAGAGAATATTTCTTACAAAGTTTTCAGATTAAAGATGCCAATTTCTTGGCAATAAAATAGTTGGCATTAGTGTGCTACACTTAAGGACTAATTTAGTTTCCGAGGAGATATCCACAGATAGGGAACATTTAACAATGGTATTCACTCATTGCTTTTCTACACATCTCATCTGAAACACCATCCTGAACCACAAACAGCTACAACCTAAAGGGTGTCTCAATGGTGAAGTATACATCAAATTAAAACTCAGTTTCTCCAGATTTTCAGATGGAGTGGTGCCACACATGATGAAGACAATTCACAAGAGCTTTTGTTGGCTTATTTTGTTTCAAATTGTCTGACCATTTGCATCTCTTGTTTTGGAGAACTAGACTGTTGCCCTTACAATAGATTTGCAAAAAACACTTGGAACAGGGCGAGGGGAAGAGGGGGAGCGGGGACATGCCACCAGCAATCGCAAAGTACGGAGAAACAAATTATCCTTAATAATTTGAAATTAGATGATAGATGCCACTCAAAAACTACACACCAGAAATCGTCTTTTTGTGTGCTTAAAAAGTTTGGCAAGCCATCCAAAGGCCTGAAAGCAAACCAGGAAATACCAGATTTCTGGCTATGCACAAGGTCAAGGAGCACTTCACCAGGTTTCACTGATGAATATAGAGGAACATTCGACACTCAAATAACTTTTAGGCAATTGGTGGCTTTTAAAGAGGGCTAGGACAGTACATGTTTCATGCCAGCATGCTGCCCTGGCACATGCCAACAGGGGAGTTAAAAATTTCAGTTCCCTCTCATCAAGTAGGAACTTCATGTCAAAAATATTGTATAGTTACTTTGTAGAAAAGTAGGCATCTCATTAGGATCAATTCTTAGTAGTCGAGTTACGAATATCCACAAAAGCTAGATTTAGGCACAGAGTGTTGCTTGCTCAAATTGATGAAAAGACAGACACATTTTTACAATTTAGTTTCAAGTTCTACAAACAATTCAGGGCAGAAGACCCTTGTTACCCCCTTATTTTTTTCTTTTTGGTGAATATTCCTTTTTTTGGTGATGATTGAAGTTTTTACTTTTCATTTGAGATTCTAAGAATTCTTCCAGCATGGCTGCAAGGTTTTTTTATTGCATTTTGCAACCAGCTGTGATCTGTAAATCTATTAGAAAGTGTGTCAAATGCCTATTGTTTGGTCCTCGAAGAGCACAATTCTTACATTTTTTCTTTGTTTCCATTTTCAGTAATACTGTCATCTCCAGAGAAAACTTCATAAATACAATCTGTCCTATACAAATAAATTATGTTGAGTTGTGCTTGTTTCCCCAGATATCTTGGGTGTAAAAGGAGAAAACGAAATAAACCTACCTAGCAATTCTCCTCAGCATAGTCTTAAAATACTCAAGGCAGAGACCATCTGCACACAGCCATAAATAGATGGAAGGCACATACTTCATTGGGAGCATTCTCCTACCATCTATGCCATCAGTGTGTTAGCCAGAGTTGTGGCAGAGAAGCTCAAAGCTCCGAGTTTGCTGCAGAATCACATGTACTAGACTTTTTTACGGGAGAAACGATGCCACCCAGTGGAAGTTTGAAATTGTAGAACAAAAAGTGCTGAGGGAGAAGAGGGGGAAAAAATTTCCTTGGTATCTCAAATTAAGAAATGAAATCAATAAATTTATTTAGCTAGACAATTGAGCATCAAAGATAGCAAAATTATATGAGGAAACTACTCTGATACTCACAGCTGATTTAATCGACACCAGACCAAAAAAAATCATATTAATTAGGTCTTCCTAAAGACATCTGACCAGACCTTTGATTGCAGTTCTGTCTGCCATGAGCAGACCTGTTGGAATACAGCGCAGAATCTCCATTCCACTGGAGTTTCTCTTCCAAGGAAAATAAAGCTCTGTGTGTGTGTGACCAGGGAGGGGAGAGAGAGAGAGAGGACTGAGTAAGCCTATTCATTGCACAACACAGAATGAACATGTTTAGGGCAAGTCTAGACCCAGAGAGACACAGGCACATCCAGAGCCGCCAGAAATACCCAATATTTGCTAAAAAGAACAGCCTATACAAGTAAAAAATAATGATAGAAATAGTGTTATAAAATATATTTTACATAAATATAAATATATTGCCATGCAATACACATGAATACAAATTTCCATAATATCAAATTATGGTATTTGTGAATTGCTTACGTTGGTAGGGTTTTAAGGAAACGATTTTGAGTACCATAGTGCACAGGAAGGTAATTTTTGGATTTCAATGGTCAGAAACTCTTAGTCCTCAGAGTAACATTCTGAACAATTTTATTCTTTCCTGCTAGTTTGCCCACAAGCCTCTCTTCTTTTTCTTATGTAATTGTTTTGTTTCTTTCCTCATACACATTTCTACATCCTAATAAAGCTATTTCAGAAAATCTTCAAAGATATTCAGGTGGAGCTTCATATGAAGGATCTGTGTAATGGTAGTAAAGGGAAAGCCCCAAACCAGGAACTATTTATTATATCCTACATAATCAAGTACTTTACAAAATAGTTATTTCTCATTAGTATGATCTGGGACTTTCTTTTGTTCCTTTAGTGGATGATTAATCTAATGCTGAAGTTTGGTATTATGGCTTCAAATTAAACCTTAATATTGGAAATATTGCAAAGCTGAACAGATTGAAAGAGCCTGCCTAACATGATCTTAACAGAGAAACTCCCTAGAACCTTGAGGTAAAGGGAGACGACAAGCAAATGCTTTGAAAAAGTATGAAAATGTAGTTAAAATATTTTCTACAGACAAAATAAAGAGAACCAAGTTTGAAGCTTCTGTATTTTGTCTCTATTGCTTTGCAGGAACTTATGATCACATTGAGAAAGTCTACTTTGCCAAAGCACTTTAAAAACTCATGAAAAGTTTCCATTATATTTGGAGATATTTTTCTTTTATTCATATGTCACTGTATTTGGTCTGGCTGAGGTGTTGTTAATTTGCTCCACAGAAGCCCTCATATCCTGTGCTAGTATTGGTAGCTGGAAAGGTGTTCACAAAAAATTTGCATTTATACATCTGATTTTTCTCCATATTAAATTGCATGCAAAGTGAATTTCATAGTATCCACTCTCTAATATGTTTGAAGTCATATAAAAATGTGTATATTCATAGTATAGTAGAAATATCCCTTAAATGAATACACACATTATTACAATCAGAGAAACCATTAGAAAAAAGGAAAAAATGGTATAAAAGATTGTATCACAAATGATGGTCATTGCAATTATTACAGAATTCTGTTTTAAACAGAATTAAAGTAAGAAAGACTATTGAAAACATAAATACTTTATGTACCTTTCTTATCAAGTTTGTGGCAGGGTTCTTCTGAAAGTAAGTACAGTCTAGAAATTTCATGGATTTATTTTTCTTGTACCCAAAGTTGCATTAAAACAAAAAGTCCTGAAATGAACATACTGTGTAATAACATCATACTCAAACATAAAATGCAAACAAAGTTGTCTGCTTCTTTGGGTGTAGCTACACTGCTTCCTCCAGTGCCCATGGCAAAGTCAGGAGTTCTTCTTTTCCTTCCTGTCTAGCGAAGGGATCTTCCTGCTGTACTCCTGTGTCTCCCAGGTATGTGCTCAATCTGTAAGCTAGTCTTAAACTAGCCAAATAAATTACCACTGTTAAAGAAACTTCCCCAGAACTTTTGGACATGCCATAAATGTATGTCCATGCCATAAGGGAGAAATAATTTCTTCAACTTTCTCGGTTGCAATAAGCTTAACTTTCTTTATTTTTCTGGTGGAGCACATAGGAGATGAAGGATTTTGCATGGTGGCCAGTATGGCTCCTTGCCTATATAAAGTTACAACCAATTTCCTAGACAAATTCCAGGGTGGGAAATTACACTACAGTAAACTGCAGTGATTTCTGTATTGCTAAATAGAGTTTTAAAGCCAAAACAAAGATGACAGGATTTTATATGGTATGTTTTGTATTATCAAAGAATGCACCACCATGGCAATAAAAAAACCTATTTTTGTAGGAACTCATCTTTCCTCACAGCTATGCTGTTGTGTTTTATGCAGATTCTTTTCTCACCTTACCCTTTCCAAATTTTTTTCCAATCCTTAGGATGTAACTATACAGCACAGCAAAAGAGAGATAGACTGGCACTCCTCTGACCCCAGTGAGACTGTCTAGAGAAATAAACACAAGCTAGTTGTTCTTTCTCTCTGGAAGTCCTCACTTTCCTGAAGTAGCCTAATAATTAATATTCCCTTCCTATACAATAAAATGTTTATTCTCCCGTATGTGCAACACATTAGACACCTTTGGTTTTCCATTTTCCCTTCAACTATGCATGCCTGCAGTCCTCCTAATGCCCAGCTTCAAGGATTCTTTCACCCCCACCTGCAGTTCTATCACAGACACAGCTCCCCCACAGAGAATAGTCTCTCTGAAAAAGTGGTATGAGAGGACCAGGTTTTTATTTTGATTGCTATTGTGAAGAAAGCATGTGGGCATTCTCTTTTTCTCCATTTTTCCCTTTCTACCAAAACCAGAATGGATGACTTGTACGGGTGCACACTTGTCAGTTATTACAAAGAACAGCTTTGAAGTGTAAAGTGTCCTGTTGTTTCAGTGGGTGGAAATGGAGACACCAAAGACGAAGTCAGTATTAGATTACCTAATGTGCAAAACAAGCATGTAGAAAGAAGAGGCTTTATGAAGACCATAAGAAAGCCTAACACTTGCCCCAGACCTGAATACAGGGGAAAACAAGTCAGTGTATCCTGCTTCAAAGGAATGGGTAATAGTGAGCTCAACCTTGAAAGAAAGCTAATGAATAGACAACTGAACAGTTGTTTACCTGTAGGTTATCTACACCCTGAACACTCCTGGTAGAAGCAGTACAAAGGGTGAGAAGGGCTGGGCTCAACTACTTGGATTTTGTTGGGTAAATGTTATGAGTGCAACAGCGGATCCTTGTTATTGAAAGCATGTAAAGGGAGGAACTGGATCTCTTTGGGCAGTGAACGATGGTACCATGGCACCAATGGTACTGGAGAGGTTACTTCACTGCTACTTGGAACACATGGGGTCACATGAATATATCTGATCTGTTTTTAAAAAGCTAAGAATATTCCTGCCAAGTGGCAGAAAGGACAGCAAATTAAAACCAAAACTCTCTCTTTATAGTAGGATCCCAACTAGTCAAAGGAATATATTGTATGCCATGTTGGAAATGGTTGCAGAGCACCAAATATTTTGTTTATCTGAAGTACAAGAGATGGGACTTGACAGCTCTGGAGTCTCTGTGCAAAATTTGGTGTTGCAACACTTTCTTAATTCTGTCTCATGTGAAAGACTGAAGTACATTCTGCTTAAAATGAGTGTCAAGAGACACATATAGAATATTAGGACCTGATCATAACTAAGATGTCAGATATAATAAAGAGTTTAACCAGCTAATTTCTATTAAACTCTTACTATAAATTTAAAATCAGAGTTGAGTTTTCTTTTAAGAAAAAAGCATTCATGTAATGGGCTGGCAATGTTAATATAGTAATGTGAAAGCTTTAAAAATAGCAGGAAATACAAGATGTATTAGTAATCTAAAATAACACTCCTCTGAATTAATTTGCTGAAGTTCTAGAATGTCCTGGGGCTACTGTGTCTTCTGCCATTAACTTCATGCCAAGCACACTGTCCCTCTGACCAGAGATGCTGTGTGATCATTTCCTACCTTCATTTCATAAAAAAATTAATGAAGTTAATACAAAGCAGTAGGTTTCTGCTAAACTGAATTGTTTTGATCCCTCAGACAGTGACCAGGGAGTGCTCAAATAAGCAATTGGGTGGCAGAATGTCGTAACCCTTAGGAGACGAGGCAGCGACACTGCAATTCAAGGTGGGTAATTAGCCAGCCCACACAGATCCCGATTACTTTCTAAGGAGAAATTACTTAATGTGGAGAAAGGGACTCAGAAAAACAGAGCTCTTGGTTCTCATCACCAAGTTCTCTGGTGGAGTCACAGAACTATGCAATATAAGAAGTTGGAAGGGATCCATAAAGACCGTCAAGTTCAAACCTCTGCTCCTCAGAGAAGTACCAAAAATTAAACCATATAATGAAAAGCATTGATCAGATGCTCCTTGAACTCTGGCAGGTTTGGTGCCATGGCCACTTCACTGGGGAGCCTGTTCCAGTGACCAACCCCCCTCTCGGTGAAGAGCTCTTCCATCTGACCTTCCCTTGAAGCATCTGCACTCCAATTCCGTGAGCCACTGGAGAGAGAAGATCAGCACCCCTTCTCCACTGCCTCCCTTGGGGAAGCTTTAGACTGTGAGCAGTTTCTTAAAACTGACCCACACTACAGTTCATAAAAGGATGAGTTCAGCCATTCACCTTGTTTTGTCCTCTGTGGCTTTAACACAGCATTCCACCAGCTACTTTGAAATGAAAACATACAAACCATCTTCTTGATGCAATCTTTTCAGTCAGATATCTATGACCAGAAATAAAACCTGATTTTTGTTCCTAAGATGCCCAAGATGAAAATTATCTTTTTCAAATATGAAATTCAAAATAACAGAGTAGATGTGCATAACTACTTAAATTTACTGGATTTTTTTTTTTTTTTCAAAAAAACATATCATATTTCCCCTTTGTGCAGACATGTTGGGCTAGGGCTTCACAAAATCCAGTCCTTCTCAGATTACTTTTAAGTGTGTAGAGTTTTTTTTTTGTCAAACCAACGTATATCAGTAACATCTAAAGGGAAGGAAAAAGTGGGAAGTACGCAAAGAATCAATTGTTCTTCCTCAAATTCACACCCAGAAAATCCTTGTTTACTTATCTCCTATTCTCTAGAAATAAAACACTGGATATGTGGATCTGCTCCAAAGATGATATATGATAGTGCCAATAAATGCAGTAGACAGACAGAAACTTTCACAACACGCCTTGGGAAGCATGTCAGCCCCTAATAGGCACCCAAATAGGTTCTTCCAAATTCTCATGTTTGTTTACTTTGCTTGAAATCCAGCTAATGTTTTTTCCCAATGTCTAATGTCATAAATTTTCTCAGTAGTCAGCTGATTTATGGATCACAGTCACACAAGACTGACATTGATGTGTGATATAGTTTCATATTTTTAAACATAAAACTTGATTTATGTGTATTGACTGCTGAAGCAAGGAGAGTATTTGACATATTTTAAATGAAAATAAAATTGAACTTATCAATAAAGTTTTCCTTCAGCAGCGGAAACTTTTCTGTTTACCTCTGTACTCTCTGGATAAGTCATTTATGTGCCACAAATCCACAAATGAAGCATGATTGAGTATATAATTGCTATGAACACACCATGGGTATGAATGATCTGCATTGATTCAGAACCCCCGCAATCCCTCCCACGAAAATTTTCTGTAATGATAAAGTGTTCTCTCCTGTCAGTACAGATTGTCATTAAAGGCATTCAAGAAAAGATTCAGAATAGTGGTACACTGGTGCAATAATCCAGAATAAAATGTGAGTTTGCAAAGAATGGTTTTCGTGGTTTTAGCAAGGAACATTAAAAACCTGTCAAAACTAGTTAAAATAATATAAAACTCCCCAATTTTTCTCAAAAAAGAAAAAGAAAAAATTCTTTTACACTGCTACGCATCCTGAAATCTTCTGGATATCAGTTTTGTTTCCTTATGAGTCAGAACTTGTCTGAGGCTGATGGGGCTGTATACTGTTTTTATAATAATGACAACATACTGTTCCAGCAAGAGCACAGGATTCTTAAAGACAGGATTACTCAAGTTACATATTGGGGAAAGAATAGACCAGCACAGAAAATGGTGATAGAGCAGCCATTAAGGTGATTTTACATCACCCTCAGACATTAAACAAATAGTTAGAACACTGGCACGTTAATGGAAAATTGTTTAAGTTAATAAAAAGAAAAGCTATTAAAAAACTCATAATGTCAAGAAATTCTTTAAGCTCTTAGTGATGGGAAACAGAATCATCTGGTGGAATGCAAACAAATGTTTCTGTCAGCTATAAAGAGATCTGGTCTCCATTACCAAGGCTGTCAGGATATCTTGTATTTGTGAGGTAGACTCTTGAAGAAGTCAGGTATCTTTGTCACCATGTGCCTGCTTGAACTGCAGGTACCACCTGGATCAGCTCTATCCCTCTGTAGTGTTCATGCCACTTTTGATAGGAAGGAGCCTTGCATTTTTAATCCTGCTGCCTATGTTACAGCAACCTGCCTCTGGCCCACAGGCACAGTAACACTGAACCCTTGCAGCCAGAGATGAGTCAGATCAATTAGAGCTGGATGGTCTCTCGTTACACATTTCATGTCTGTCTGCACTAATTGAAACACCAAAGGATCCCCAAAGCAAAGGAAAGCAATGAAGAGTGCAGATTTCTGAGGTATACCAAAATCAATGAGCATTCTCAATGCTTTTAATGAGACATGTATTTCATCACATTCTTTGAAAAGTTCTGTCATTATTTTCTTGAGGCTTAAAAACTGTACAGAGGAGACAAAAAGTGGTGACAGCAACACAGGCAGCACCTTCCTCAAGGTTTCGATATTACTTGTGCTCTCCACTTGTTTAGTTTAGAAAAATGTCTCAACAGAACAAATATTATTTGTGATTTACTTTAACATGTGAGAATGTCACTGAAAATAGGTAACTACACACATGGTATGTGTGCCAAAAACAAAGGCTCTGCCTCCTTACCAATTCGACTTTATAATTGTATTTAAAAGAAAGGGAAAAAAAGAGAAAAAACCCAACCCCCTTCCAACATTACTATGTTTTAAATCTAGAAAGGGTGCAGCCATGTATGAACTGATCCAAGAGAAACCCTTGCTTGGGAGAAAAGATACAGTCATGGGCCACATAACCAGACTAATCCTAAAACCACACAATCACTATGCAGGGTGGAAATGAAACAGGGGGAGCCGGCTGCTCTGGCCAGAGCAAGGGTCTGCAGAGGGGTGGCAAATAGTGGGCCTGCTCCTTTAGGCAGCAGCTGGCTGCTACATCATTTCACTGTAACATGAAACCTCAACCTGAGGGACACAGTGCAAAAAAACTACAGTAGTGCAACAGAAGTCTCTTTGAATTTCTAGAATTGCATCACAGCTTTTTGAAAAGGAGATCGCGTGAAGAGGAGAGAACCTGGAGAGAGTAATAAGCAGATAAGAACTTCTGTATTCCCCTGAGCTAGAGACTACCGGCACGTGAAGCTGGGACAATCCTCCTGTTCACATGTGAGGTGGGACACCGCAGTAGTGCTGAATCACAGCACAGAACAGTGACAGAGCCCACCCAGCCCTCCCCTCATTCGGGATACAGAGCTGCCTCCCTCCCTGCAGTGCTGTGTGGCCTGATGAACTCAGAAAACAGAGCTACCTGGCTATAGCACAACAGAGCCTTGACCCCTGTGTGCACTCAAACCAGCAGTACTGCAGAGATGCCCAGACTGACACAAGTGGAAAGTAATTAACAGAGAAAATGCTCTTTGGCTTTTTAAAAATCCACTTATTTTGTGGGGAAAAATCAAGCTATTTACAGTAACCGCCATAATAAAGAACTTACTTTTCAGAAGGAAATTAGGCATCCTGGCTGCTAATTTGTTTTGTATATGATTCTGAAATGCAAAAGGCTGTAAAGACAAAATTCAGAAAACTACCTTTAAATATAAGAAGAAAACATTATCCTTAATAATATTTCAAACAATTTAAATGTTAGTTAGCTTTTAAAGTGAACTCATCAACTGTGCTCAGCCAACAGTTTTAGGGTTCATTTTCCTGAAGATCCTGCTTCCTGTGAATACATACTGATTTCTTTCCCAAACGCCCCATGCTCCCAGTTGCACAGATGATATTCCTTACTTGATGTGGCCTCTGTTGTGCAGTGTGCTCCATGCCATGGCCAAGCCTCACAGCCCTGTAATGGGCTGGATTTCCAGTCACTCTTACTTGCCTTCTCATTACAGTGTTCCGGGCCTTGTTCTAGGTGGTGAGATGCTGCCAGGCAGCTCTAGTACCTCTCACATGAAGAAAGACCATCACTGAATTTCCTAAACCTTTTTTTGTTTATTTGTTTCGAACTATCTGCCTGGCCTTCAAGTTTAACCCAGAATTCTTTCTGTACCTAGCGTCCTCCCTCATGCCACCCCAAAGCTTGGTCTTTTATGAGCCATTATGCTGACCTGATGGCCCTCATGAATTACCACTTTGGGTCTGAGCATGCCTTGGGGACAGCCCATGAAGGGTTTGATCCTGATGGAGTTTTCTTACACTCTTGTTTCAAAAGCTGCAAACCGAGATCAAGAACTGTAGTGGGATGCTGGGATGAAACTGGGTTTGGAATAAAGGTATCTAAGCGAAAGCTGAGTGTTATCAGGCTGGTGAGATCTGTTGATCTGTGAAAAAATATTAGACAGCAGTTCATACAATTTTTTACAGGCCCATAATCTGATTTTTTTTCATTATTTTCCCCATGTTCAAATGTAAAAGAGATTTGTAGCATCTTATAGATGAAGTGATGCTCCCACTGTCACACAGTATTGCAGAATGAGATCTGAAATTCCAGCTACTATCTCTTAATCCATAACTAGTAAAACACGTTGGCGTTTGTGTGTTGTTATCTGACCTTAGTTTTTAACTTGCTGTGTATGCCATAGCAGCAACATTGCTTGCACTTAGGACATCAAGAAGAATTTGAGAGAAAAATCAAAAGCAGGTTCTCATTATAAAATATAATTACATAATTTCCTCTGATTCTATTTCAACAAAATATTGTAAATCCCTTGTTTTTACATACTTTTTTTGTGTGTGTTATATCAATGTTATGCCTCTGACCCACGAAAAATATTTTTACATTAAACAGGATGTTAATTTTTCCCAGCACCAGCAATTCCTAGGGCCCTTTAGAAGAGGTACCAGGTTCTCCTTGTTCCTGGGTCCTGGCCTCAGAAGTTGTCTGCTGCAAAATGTTGCCCCTGTAAAAAACTCCTACATGACTCCAAGGCTGCAAGAAAAAAACAAACTCATACCTACCTGTGCATTACTGTATTTGTTTACTTCTAAAACCACCACGAAAAAAGCAACTGGTTAAAAGTTGCTTTTGACAGAATTGTAAGCTCATCTTGTTTCTTTAAAATTGAGTCAGCCAAGACCCCATTGGCTCTCTGCTATGCTTTTTGCTCCAGGCAGCCACACTTTACTGGCTTAAGGTGGACACTTACTAAGAATATTTCTGCCATACAATTTTGCTTGTGCCTGAGAAGCTGTTGATTCTGTTGATTGCACATTCATTGAGAACGAGTTATTCAAGCAGTTAGAAACTGCCCAGACAATCTCCTTAAACAGGAAAAACCATTACAAAACTATGAATGTGACAAGAAGGGAAAGTTACATGACTACCTTGGTGCTGCTTGCAACACTGAGCAGATACTCAGTGTTGATAATTGAGTTATGTGACTTCTGGAAGCCACTGAGCCCGCAGGGTGAGCATAAATTTGATACTTACAGTGAAACAGGGTGAATACTTTCCTCTGTGGAAAGGCAACATTAGCATAATGTGGCTGTGATAAGGTTCCACATGCTTTATTGCTCTTTTTTTTTCTTGCTTTAACTGGAGAGCACAAGAAGTGTCCTGAAGGAAACAAGAGCACCAGAAAGTACAGGGAGAGCAGAAAGCTCCCACTACAATAGGAGAACTTGCTCCTGTTACAGCTTTTCCCTGCACCCTCATTACATTCCCCTGCACCCCTGCTCTCTCCTGACATTTTCAGACCCAAAGGGGTCCTGTGGTGTGTGAGTGTATTCTGGGGGCAGTGTGAAACCATCGCTATAGCTTTCTGTGAGGTTAGACTGGATAAAACATGACAGAACAGATTATGCAGGAGAGTTTCTGGGGAGTACAGGACAAGATGGGAAACAAGATAAATAAGCAGGAAGATGGAAGGCAAACATTGTATATATAGGGGAAGAAATAAAAACATTAAATGCTTGGTGAGTTTTAAGCTTTCCCCTCTTCCTCCACATAGTTCTCAAATGTGATTTCAAACCAAATCAAATTAATCATCCAAGTTAAAACACCATATGACCAGGGGATCCCACTGAAGTGGTACCATTCCCCACCAGATTTTTACAGAAGCATCATCTTGTAATTCTCTGCATTATGTATTTTATACCACAGTCTGCTTATGTACCTCCTGAAATCTAAAACCAATAAACACTATAAATATTGCTAGCCATTTTTGTAACAGTTTGACTTGGAAAAACACCCAAACTTCAGATGGAGCTGGGCAAGCAAATCTCTTGAAAAGTTTATAAATGCGGTTCTGGAATACTGAACAACTGCATGGATGAAATTACGGAATGTAAAGTCTCTATGTGTTGCCTCATTGTGGCAAGCAGGTAGTTCTTTATTTGGAAATTATTAGGAAGGCCTGCCTTCCCATGTAAAAGATCCTTACAAGTTCCTTTTGAACAGTAATACATTTAGTATGAGAATTCAGACTCTGGAGTTACTGAACTTTATGAAGTTGGCTTGGTTTCACTGTGGAACTTTTAGCTTAGAGCATTTCAAAGTTCTGGCTTTGTAAACATAGGTGAACAAACTTGCCAAAAATAGAAGTGAGATGCCCCTCTGTTTTCGTTGTTTTTTTTTTTTTTTTAATATAAATTATTTTCTATCATTAAATGTTTCAAGAATCTTCCTGCCATAGTAACATAAGAAAAAGTCTTGCTTATTAGATTTTATATGTCACAGAGGGGAAATAAAGCGAAACAAGCATTACGCTGCACATCAAACCATGCACATATCCAGCACATTAAATCGGGGGAAAAAAAAAAATCCAATAAAGCTGGATTCTGCCTCATGAAACAGAGAAGCAAAATTGTTGGAGATACTGCCCAGATATTCAGATTTAGCCATCCAAGGCTATCCCTGGGAGGCCTATGCAGTCAAACAGGAAAGCTATCCAGAATACTAGTGTGTAAGAAAAATGCTGGATGCATGAAGAAATAGGTGTTGTATGAAAGTCTGAAAAAAAAGGTGGGTTTATTCTCCTCAAGGAAAGTCTCCTAAGAGGTTTTTTACATAAATAAAAAGTTTATTCAGCAGCCTTTATGCCATTCTTCTCACCAATTGTAGTCTCACTGTACAAACACTACTATGTAAGCAGTATCACTTACACTATGTACTGAAACAAAGGTGGGTGGACCCCCATGGTTTTGTCAGTCAGGCTTCACAAGAAGGTTGGGAAAAGCACTAGGCACAAAAAATTGCAGGAAAATTTCTTCCCAAAGATCCTCTAAGAATTGCTAGAAAATCTATTTAAATTCAAGGAAATAACAGGTTTAGAGGATTTTAATGTTAGTTTACAGTTTGCGATGTGCCTTAAACCTGCAAGATCCTTAGATGTATTTCTCCCACTGTAATTGTTGAGATTAATGTTCACTAATTACTAGCTTTTCTAGTCAGTTCCAGTAGTCTTCTCATCAGCATCACTGTAATCTTCCACTGCTTCTTCATTTAGCAACTAATTTCAGTTATAAAGAACTAGTTCCAATTTTAAGAGGAACCTTATGTAGTCATCAGTAGGAAGAATGAGATTTCATGGAAAGATTTATAAGAAGGAGGAACCTTTTCCCACTTGCCCACAGGTCACAAGCTTTCTTTATTAAAACTAGGGATAATAATAACTATCATCCACCTTTCAGGTGAATAGCTAATAACTAGTATCTAACTGCTGAAATAAAGAATGCCTTCAGAAGCTGTATGTTAGTAGTATTCAGCTGAAGGAAAAAAGAGTCTTCAGTGTGAGACATTAAAGAGCATAAAAATCTCGTGGAAAGTGAACCTAGGTCTGTGTTACTGGGAAAATGAAGTAGGGGACTAATGAGTGAGGACCTGATGTACTGAGAAATTAAGAGTTCTCCATGAAGTCAGCATGAGCATTAGCTGCTTAGTATATTTTAAAACCAAGTCCAACTGTTTTATTTGTAAGAAACAGAAGCAATAGATGTGAGAGGTGAAGAACAACAGCTCCATTAGTAAATATAGGTATCTTTGTTGCCAAAACTGTAAGGAACTAGAGTTAAACCTTCAATCACCTGAAATACAACACACTGACAATTTGCTGTCTCTCCCAGTGGCTTAAGAGTGGAGGCAGCATGCCTTTTTTCAGAATTCAGAAATGCATTGAACAGCTTTTTACAAAAGATGGATGTTCAGTGCTTGGCAGGATAAGACACATTTCTAGATGCTTGAGAAGTTTGAAATTTTTTGTGAACATTGATGCCTTCCGTGCCACAAGGGTTCTAATGCTAATGTCACTCTAAGAATATGATTCTCATATTATGCCCTGTGATCACCCACCATCGATTTAAATGCTAATAAAGCATCTGTGTCTGGGTTCACAACTTGATGTTAACTTCGTGTGGTTCATGTCAATCTAACAATGTGCAGCAGCTAAAATTAAGGTTTTAGTACCTTTGTACAACTGAGATCTCTAGAGAGAAATAGGGTACACACGGGGAGTTTACATGTGTGAGATGTTAAGTAAAACACGTAGTTCTAGAAACCACAGTAATTTTTCAGGTTGAAGAGTGATGAAAATGTAAGCAGGTGGCTACTTTTGTGTTTCTGTTCCAGCGTGAATTTTATTCTCAGTTTTTCCCAGACCATAAATCACATGCAAGCCTCAACTGAATCACAGCCAATACCAGTTTTCTTACAGTATTGTGTTTCCCAGAACAGAATTGATGGCTGGTTGGGTTGTGGTGAATTGATTACTGGTGAAAGACTTTCACACATACTTTCTATAAAAGATACTGCAAAGTCAAAATATATGGTAAAGTATAAGAAATTTGTAAGAAAAGGGTGCAAATGAGAGCAATTGTCACAGGCCAGCCTCTCTTTGTCTCGTTGCAAGTCTGGTAAGAGGGAAAGCAATCACGGTGTCTCTTTTGCTGTGACTTTCAAGAGAAGGAGATGTTCACATTCTGTTTCAGTTTTCTTTTAGTTGTCAGTAGTTCAGTTAATGCAAATTATCAAGTGAAGGAACTGACATATGAAGCGAAGGAAGCTGGCTGTGGAAGAAATTCAACCTCTTACGGTAACTAAGGATGTAGCCAGCATTATTCGGTGTCAGGATATGTATGTTGTTACACATCGGGTCAGATTTCTGGCACTGTTTTTGTGCACGGGTGGTTTGAGACATCAAAGGCAGTTGCTGCAGATTTATTTCCACAGAAAATAGGGGGGTTTACCCTGCCAGTTTCGCACTGGCCTGACTTACTGACATATGCTGCCCAATTGTTAGCCACACATGTTGTGGGCATGCCTGAGGTACTCCAAACCTTTCAGGAATCTTCCTAAAAACCTGCCAGAATGACAAAATAAAAATAAATAAATAGGACAAATTTTCAAAGTAGCAACAACTATATAATGGATCCAGTTTGTCATTAGTGACAAATTAGTGACAGCAAAATTTTGTTTAAGACTCAGAAATGTACCCCAAGTATTGAAGACTCGCAGATTCGTTTTCATGTTTGTCAGCAGTTACACACCTTCATTGACTGCAGTGAAAATGTTTTGATAAGTAACAGCTTGACAGTGGGAGTAAAGGGTTTGCAATATTATAAACGTTAATTATTAATTATAAACTGAGACTTGGCTTGCATGTTTTAGTTAACTCCTCTGTGGCTGCTGTCATGATGATACAGACCCAGGCTTAATATGTTTAGATCTACGTAGATTTCAATAAGCAGTAGGTGGATGCTTTTAGGCAGAAAAGATGCCCATAAGTGCCAAGCACTTAATAAACTTCAGGTGTTTTACAAACAATGTGTACAGATCACATTTCAGGGATCAGAAGTAGCATAAATCCTGATGTTTTTGAACTTCTTGGAAAACTGCAGTGGAATTATCCACATGAACATTTAACTGAGAACCAAATAACTGTGGCAGTCATGCTCCAGAGAGCATAAAGCATCAGTAATAACCCAACCAAGTTTTGACATGCCAGTCTGTCAGTCTGATGGTACTTTTTAAACTCTAATACATCTTTCAAGGGAAGAACAAACCACAAAGGAAGTTAAAATGTTTCACTTTGGAATGACAGAGAGGAAAAACTTGGTCTTAATTTTTGTTTTTGTTTACTGAGATACGAAAGAACATTTTTCAAGTTACTTAGTGGTCTCCGATGAACATGGAAAAAAGTATTACAGATCTCAGTCCAAGCCCTACTCAACTTAATGATTTCTGTAACCACACTGAGCAAAAAAAAAAAAAAAAAAAAAAAAAAAAAAGACAACAGTTGCATTGCTTGGTATTTACATTTGGTTCAGATCAACCCTTTGGAATTCTTTGGAAAATTTATCAGTCTGATAATACGCCCATCTTTCAGCATGCTGGCATAGAACAAGGGGGGAAAAAAGAGATTATTCTGCTCCTTTCTTGAGAAAAAAAAGCAAGTTGAAAAAAGTTACTCATTCCTTCCTAACCAGATTTTTTTCCTAGGATCAAGTGAGTAAATTGAACCATACAAAGATGACAAGTTTTCAAGGACTGAGCAGTGTAAACATGCAGAAAATAAGCATACAGGTTGGTCATTTGCTTACCCATGGATATGTACAATCTACAGAACTCAATACTCCCCTGCTACTGCCATTGAGTGGCTGGAACAACAGTTTTTGCACAGGCCTGGAATTTGTTTATGTATCCCATTTGTTGCAACTCCTGCAGGATTTATCTCTGAATTTTACTTATACTCTCACACTAGATGGGCAATCTTACATTCATGCTCTGAGGTCTATTTAACCCTGAGTTTATCCATTGCCTAGATTATGTGATGCTGTTGCAGCTCCCTCACATTTTTGGCACTTGTCTGGGCTGAAGCAGTGAATTCAGCTGCACTTTAAGGGTAGAGTTATACTCCATCAACACCCATTTTTATGTTTGTTCATTTTATATACCATATGCCAAACCAGTGTGGCCCAGCTGCCAGCACACAAGTCAGATCTGGGTAACTGGATGCTTCCCTCTGGTCCACTACCTCATCTGAAGAGCAAGCAGAGGAGAGCTTTTTGGTTCCTTCGCTTAAGCTGCCTCTTACTGTGCTTGTACGTGCTCATGTGCTCCATGAATGAAGAAGGGGATGTGCTTTGAAATGCATCTCCTGCTGCATGTCTGGCTTCAGAGCCAGGAGCTACTAACGGTCCATGAGTGACTCACAAAAGTGTCTTCAAACCCAGAGGGTTGTATGGTACGTGGTGAGAGGAACCACTGAATTCAGGTCTGTTCAATCTAGAAATGCTCAGCCAACTCAGGCACTGACTTGGGAAACTGCAGTTTTCTTTTTCTGAGACAGAAATGTTCCCCAGTCACTGCTAAAGAGACAGGCAGCCCTCTAAATTGTGACAAATCTCATCTGATACCTTTAATTCCTCTTATTCAAGATCTGGCTGTCTTCTAATATCTTCCCTTTACCAATGGGCTTTTTCTTATCTGTTATTCTGTCAGTGACCTCCTCTACTGCCTTCCCCAGAGGCGCACAGGTGTGCATTTTCTTTCCTGTGTAGGTGTAGATCCAGTGGAACTTATCCAAAGATCCTACATTTCCTGCTACATTAGCTCCAGTCCTGCCTGCCCTGTACATAAGTAGCAGAAGTCTCTCTCCTCCTTGACTTACGACCATTTATGAACATTTCTATTTTTCTTTTTTTCTCCTTTGTCTACACCAAAGACAGTCTGTGAAGTCTGTCCCTTCCTTCTCCTTGAGCTTCAGTATAAGGAAATTCAGTATGTGCATTCTGTCCATGCAGTGGGTACCTCACGACCTTTTTTCATCCTTTTCTTCCCAATCCTGCTATATCCTTTCATACCAGTTTTCTAGCCCTGCGTCTGGTGCTGGTCTTTGTCAGACACAGCAGGGTGAACTACATTAATCGTGGCTGATTCCTAGATGAGGCAATTCTGTGTTTCTTTTGAACATTTTTTTTTATTATTTATGGGAGTCTACATTTTTTTTTCCAGTAGAGGTGCTCCTATATGGTGAGTTCAGAGTTACCGATAGTAGTTTTGCTATTTATAGCTGTAGATTGCTTAGAAGTGGGTCCAGAATGAAAGAAGTTTGTAGAAAACTTGAAAAGCAGAGCACAAAAATTGTATTTGTGTTTGGGCCCAATCCTGGAGAAAGCTCCCATTAAGTTCACCTGCACAAGGAATGGAAGATTATCCCCAATTAAGTTTTATAGGAAGTCTAATCCTACACAAAAAAAGAGAAAGTGTTTCCAGTCTTTGTTTCATATAATTATTTCTATCTGTCCTCTAGAACATGTGTGTTTCTTATGACTACAGTATATTCAGTCTTACTTTAAACAGTGATAAGTATATTTATAGATCTGTGTAAAACAAAATATTACTAGCATGTCAGCATTTGGTTGATCTTCGCATTCTTGGCTTCAGAATGATTTAAAATAAAACATACACACAAAGCAGGGTTGTTTTTTTGGCTCTGGTTTCCTCATTTTTGCCCACAACAGACCTGGCAGATGTGGGATAGCTGGAATGTGCATATCTAACAATTCTCTTCTGTGCCATCATTTGAAGCTGTAGGAGTGCAGCTATTTGGCTGTAGCATGAAAAAGAGTGATGAATGTGATGAAATACAGATTTCGTTTATAACCAGGGGATAAGTACTGTTCAGGTCACGAAAACAGATTAGTGCCTGGGGACAAAAAATTCATGAAGAACTCTTTTCTTGAGGTGGAGGTAGGGGTACAGAACTACAGCAATTAAATTGAAATGACTAGGTAGTTGCTGAGAATATATAAAAATAAATACAAAACAGGAACCACAAAACGATGCAAGTTCTTAATTTCTGTGGCCTTGTGACAGCCTTGCTAGAGAGTCACAGTCTGATTAATCATGATAACAGATAAACTGGATTGCTTCACAGGAGATTTTATATTCATAGTTTTGTGGAGAAGTTTAAATTTGTTTTAGGGGCCTCATATCCAAGGTAAACCCAAAACAGAAAAGAAATCAGATAGCTGTAAAAATGAGTTATGAACCAAGACTTTCTCAGATGACTATTAAGTCTTGATCAGTTTATAACAGATGAAAGAAAGTCCTTCCCAGTGCAGGCGGGACTGTTACAGCAGAAATTGTGCTCTTATCAGAGCCAAATCCTTACCCTGAATTCAGATGTAGATGCAAGCTTGATAAATGAATCTTTTTAAAGATGACTGCTCACAAATATAAATTTCAGCAAAGGTGTTTCAAAGATGGGTTTGTGGCATATAATGTCCTGCATCTGTGTGCTGGATCAACTTAAAAAAAATAAGGCTAAAAAGATACAGTCTATGTAAGGTTCAAAACAAAAAAACCCCCTCCCTATTATTTCAGGAATAGTGGGGTATTCTGTATGTTTCATGAAAGTGAGTTCATGGGAATTTTTCTTTGGGAAGAATATCAGTACTGAATTGAAAGGTATGACAGGCCACAGACCCATTGCCACTGAGGTTAGAAACAAATCTGGTTTTCAGTCTGTGTCTTGCTGGGCTTTTTTAACAGCTCAATTATTTCTTCCAGCAGGCTGTATCTGTACAGTATTTTCCTTAGAACACGGCTCAGTGTCTGGTAAGCCAATGAAATTACAGCTATCCAAGTTCAGAAGCAGGGAAAGAGGAAATGTTTTCTGAATAACTTCAAGTGTATCCAATGTATTGCAAAAAGGGTGTGCCTGACCGGAAAATCTTTCATATGAGAGAACAACCTGATTGTGTGAGGTCCTTCTCACAGATGTCCAGGTAGGGAATAGGCTTGGCAGTTAATACCGGAATGATACGACCCAGCAAAACTGGGAGACAGAGATTTTCCTTCCACGCTGGAAAGTTTAAATATTGTTTTGCCTCTGGTCAAAAATTTAGTTGATCTGGGAGGGAAAGAGAAAAAGCCTTCACTGACTGTGGGTGTATGGATGTTGGTTGAGAGCAGAGGACCAGAAGAAGCGGAGGATTCAGCCTGTTCTGAAATTTCCTGCAGCTTTGGGCTGTGTGTGTCTGTGGGGGGGTATTGTTTATCCCAATCATGGAGCAGTCTAAGAGCTTCACCAGTCCTGCTGGCCCCTTTCCCTGAGATAGTTCTTGTATCAGGGACCCGAGCCACAGGCCAGCATTCTGAGAGCTGTTCTTTTGTCCAGGGAATACTCTCCAAGGACAGGTCCCACGAGTATTATGGCCCATTTTCGCATCACCAGAGACCATCAGAATGTGCAGAAATTATATGACTTACAAAAAGAAAGTTATCCAAAGCAGGAAGACACGGAATCTTGCTCTTCGAATGTAACATGAAGTACAAGAAGGACATGACTCTGTGCTGAAGGAAATCTGTTAGCTCCTAGTTTCTCTGCTGGCTTTGGTAGAGTTAGTCCAGGTTTTAACTGAGCAGTGTTCAGCATCTGGAAAGGTTTGCAGAACTTGTCTAATCAGATCCATTCAGATTTGCTGTTTTCAGCAATTGAGACCTTAAACCATTTCACCGCAGTGACCAGATTCAGGTTCCATGAATAGGAAGTGATGACATCACTTGTTCTACAATGTCATGCGTTCCCATGGGGAAGTACATGCCTTTCTGGGTTTTTTCTTCAATTCCTTAAGCTATCCTGTGACCTATGCTCCTTAGTCAAATAGTTCAACATGCATTTGTTGCACGACTCCTGAGCTTGAGATTTTTTTAATAACCTAATGATGATGACTGTCCTCCTCCAAGACCACTTAAGTACAATCTGGTCCAATTGGTTGGCTTTGTTGGAGTGCTGAGCCAGCGCGTTGTTTGAACGCCAAAAAAATCAGGGTCAAAAGTTGCTATTAGTTGGCACATACCTCTGGCAGGTTTTATAGAATACCCTGATTAAAGCACTTGTTAAACCTTGACTGATTTTTTTTTTTCCCTTTATAGAGTTTTGTCAGATTTCATTTTTTACTCCCCACGTGCTTTTGTGAAAAGGTCTGTGATCAAGATGATGGAATAGCAACCTGAAGCAAAAAGCAGGATTTCTGCCATAGCAGGGTGGTTTGTGTTATTTTACATTGTTAACTAGCCTGGTGACAGGTGCTACCTCCTGCATCAGCCCAAGATCTTTCGCAAGGTCAGCTGAGAGGGCTGCAACCACTGCTGGAACGCTGGGAAGCGCTGTTGCACTGACTGCAAAGAACCACCAGATGGTGCAAGGAAATAATTCATAGAATTCTAGCTTTGTAGCATAGTTTGGGTTGGAAGCCACCTAAAAGATCGTCTAGTTCCAAACCCCCTGGCACTGTACAAAGTTGCTCAAAGCCTCGTCCAAGCCGGACTTCAATCATCATCAGATGGAAAGTTTCCAGCTGCCCTTTTCCAGCCTTGGCCAGGGCTCAGCCACTGCTTGGTGAAGCTTCACCTCAGTTTCAGTGGAGATAGAAGTGACCCTCCACTGAGGGAAAACCAGATGTGACTTTGTGGCTTTTACATCAACCCAGCAGACTTGTAGCTAAGCTTAGGTTTGCTTTCAGGAGTTTAGAAGAAAAATTCAGATCCTGACACAAGGAAGAGCAATTGACTTAAATTTTTTGAGATTTAAATGGAGTTCATTGCCTGTTGAAGCATGGAAAGTGGTGTGGCAAAAGTACAGTCCAGCTGTGTTTGGTCATCTTTCAAAGTCCAAATCCACAGTGGATCCAGGATTAATTGATGGATGAACTTTTCACATCCAAATGGTGAAAAACCCGCTGATTTTTCAGATCTTGTGTGGTTTCCTTGGGCCTGATCTGGAAAAAAATCTGGCAAATGCATTTTTTGTAGTTTGTGCTTGGCCCAAACTCAAAAGTTTGGAGTGAAGTTTCAATCCTTAGGTGTGAGTCCAACCTCTCATCTAGACATTTGGCATTTGGCTTTTAGGTGCAATTTGGACCTGTAACTGATCCAAATATGATACAACACAGCTGAGCATGTGCCATTCTGTCACAAGAGCAGGTAATCCAATGGTATGTGTCTTCAGAGCCTTCTTGGTGAACCAGAACGCCATTAAAAGTATCACTGATAATGCTTGTCTCTTTAGAATAAGTCTTAAATACCTTATTATTTACCTCGTGTGTTTTACATTTGGATTTTTTACCTGTGTGACGAACTAGGACTGCACTTCATTATAAGTCCTTGGCTGGGGAAAGCTTTCCTTGTGCACAGGGACTCTGAAGTACAGTGTTATGAGCACTTATTATTGCAGGAGAGGGAAGTAACTGGAATCCACTTGTTGCCTGCGGTCAAACCTTAGCTTTCTAAACTTGTTGAACATCATTTTAATTCTCATACTCTTTGGAATTTGTAAGGTGCAAAGCCGCTTTTGTACATCCAAACGAGACGAGTCCTTCTACAGATTATGGTCATTATCTTATCCAAATTGTGTAATATTTGGCCTGTTGTGAATGTTCCTTTATAGTGCATTTTGGAATAGTTACAGATAATGCAATGACAGCAGCATTTACAATGATATTGTTTCTCTATCACAGAATGCAGAAACTAGAGGTGTAGCCTGAAAAAAACCACCCAGGATTGTCCACTCCACCAAAACAGACATCTCTGATATGGAACAGCAACATGAATTGTAGTGAGGATTAGACTAGCTATGGAAACCTTGTGCTATCATAATCCAGTCTTCTACAGACCAAGGGTCAGAAAAAAGACCATCACTGGAATGAACAAGAAGCCTGGGGGGCATATGACTACCAAAGCTTTAGTTGGCTAATTTCATTACACTCTTTCTTTGCCCAATAAGGAAAGACAGGACCTTCATGGTTTTAGGGTGCTCCCCACAGGGTCTGTACCTCTTCCTGGCTCAGGTGGAAGTCAAAGTTTTGACTCTTTTTTGGCACCCTAGTAAGGGTCCTTGGCTGGCGTGAATACCTCCAATGATGCACGTTTTCTTCCATGTTTGGTGTGATGTAAAAATAGGGAGTATAAGCTATTTTCTCTTGGGAATAGTCTTCCTTTTCTCTCTTTATAAAGAAAAAGTGTTGAATTACATTTAATTAGTATTTTTTTCCTCCAAGGATTTTGCAGGGCAAAAGTTCATTCAGAAACCAGCTAAAAATCCCTCTTCTAGGAGAGTTTACTCCACACATGAATTTTTTCCCCCCATCTTTCCTTTAATGGTTTATTCAGATAGAAATCTTTTGAAAGAACTGTAGGGCAATCAGAAGCCATTACAGCATAGCCTGGGCTTTGCCTGTACTGGTAGCATTTTACTGATTTACAGTCTTCCAATAACTAAATCCATTTTCCATGAATATCGAATGCAGTAGCATTTAAAACTCACAAGCTGAGAAATCTGAGTAGTATTTGAGCATGTATCTGACTTGCGATATCCAAAGGATACAGTTCAATTGTCATAATTTCTGTAGCAAATTACGGATACAAAATTAATTGCTTGCAATTAAAATAATAAGAAAAGAACGCAGCTGCTTGTAGGATTCCACATTCAGAAAGAAGAGATGAAATTTGTGGAATAAATTATTCCCTCAAAATAATGTCTTTAGCCCTAGTCTTTAGAAACTTTCTGTCCACTTAGATCTTTGAATTGGCTCAGTCCTGGGTAGAAACTCCAAAAATCCTGGATATAAAACTTCTCTTTGCATTATTATTAGTGTCTGGCTTACGTCCCACATGACAAAAATCTCAGAACGAAAGGCTCAATTTTGCACCAGAACTATATTCAAAAGGGAGAGATGAAAGGCACTTGAAAAATTAGTTTTAGCTACATTACTTACTTTTGTCTTTAAGGAGAACCAGAAAGACAGAATCGTGACTGACTAAGGATCCAAAGGTCCTTACTAAATTAACAACTAACAGGTGTTTTATCATGAACATCCTTGTTTTCTTACTTTTCTGGATGTCAAGTTTCCAAGGAGTGTCTTGGATCAAGATCAGTTTCATAGAAAAATTAAGTCACTGCAGCAATAAAGCCACAGAGGATTTTAGAATTGGCTCAAGCCAGGCAAATTGTCAAACATTAAGGTGTTCGGGGGGCTAGTATTTTATAGTGTCTGTCCCTGGAACTGTATGGGGAGCTTAGTGCTCCAAGGAAAGCCTCTGCTCTACCCTTCAGTGAGGACCTGCCTAAATTCCTCAGGCCTTCTTGCCAGGTGCCTCCAAAGTGTGACGGATGCCTGTCCATCTGGTGCCTGCCACAAAACTCTAGCTGTCAGAAACACCACAGCTTTTTCTATGCACAAACTGTGTGTCTGAACAGAGGGAGTGTTCTGATGGACTGCAATGGATATTAAGCTCTTGAGTGGTATCTTGAATAGGTATTAAGATTACTGTATGAAATGCTGACTCCAAACAAAGGATTAACTTTAAACCACTCTAAAATGTCAACACCATTATTTATTTTTCACTATCAAAGTGCAAATGGTCTCCCTGTAAAAGAAAGACTGACCTTACCATTATCATAAGGTAATCACTCTCTCAGGGACCAGAGCCCTTTGGCTGTAGTTCCTGCCTCCCAGTGCTCAAGGACTGTGGTGATCTCAGGGTATCTGTACTTCTGTTTACTGCTTCTTCTGTGTTGTTTAATAAGCAGCAAAGATGCATTACAAGACTTTTTTTTCTATACCATAAACAGCATGTAAAGACCACAAGACAGATTCTCAGCTGGTATGATACCTCACAGAATTCTGCAGTACTACGTTGATTCACATTTCCTGAGGATACAGAGGGCTTACTGGAAATACTTTGCAGAAGGAAGGATTGTTTCCCTAAGCTTTCTGTTTAAATCACTCAGCCACAAGAATCCTTTGACTGGAACATATTATCTTATAAAAAAGTATATTCTAATAAAAAAATGCTATGTAATCCTATTAAAAGTTATCCTCTGTAGCTCCACCCAGCTGGGATATACAACCTCAGAGGAACTTGGGAACTGCTGTCAGTATCTACCAAACCCACAAATGAAGTAACTAAAGAAAGAGAACTGGTGAAAATAAACGAAGAATTGACTTAAAGTCAGCTGCTTGTAGAGAAATATTCAAAACTACAGATGATTCTATGTCTTAAGGACCAGCTCACCTCCTGTTCTGGAACTAAACAAAGCCACAAAAGCATCAGGATTGTGTTAACATATTTTTTGCTTTAAAGAAGCTATTCCCACTCCCCAGTTTATATAACATGTAATCAGATAACTTCAAATAGGATAGCATGATTTAATAAAGTTGTGACTACTCGTGGTTATAAAGGAAACATTTTGAAGTGCTTCTAAACAGAGAAATACTATGGTAGCACAGAAACTTCCCTGTCTACTCAATCATTATTTCTTGCCCAAGCAGCGCTGTGGCTCCCTGTAAATTGTTTGGCCTGTTAGAACCACTGTAAGGTTAATTAGAATGTGTGAGCAGAGTGCCTACAGAACGCAGGGAGAACGTTTATGCATGGTAATAAAGAGCCACAATCTGTATGATCTGGCTGAAGAGCAATGGCCTTGTGAAGGTACAGATGGTCCAACCCTCAGCACAATGTAAGAGAAAGAGCTGCAGGAGACAGCTGGATCACATGGGATTGGTGTTGTCAACAGGATAAGAAAAAGTGATGCCATCCATAAACCCAAGAGCAATGCCTCTGAAGTAAAAGATGTGTAATCCTTCACAGACCAGAGACAGTAATCTGAAAGATAAAGGATACTTGTGGATGTTCTCCATGAGAAATGAAAGGAGCATCCAAGTGCTCAGAACAGCAGTTTGGATCCACTCCCCAGTGACTTGGTTAGCCACCAGCCAGCATGGTGGGCCACTGAGGCTGGTGAATTGTAGAGATTAACTGAGCATATGTTTGTTCCTGCAAGTAGTTTTAGCTATGAAGAGGCTCTTCCCCAATTAACAATATTGCTCATTCAGGATACAATATCTACTAATGTTAAGAACTGTTGGCACACATAATTGCATTCAAAACTAACATTGTATTTTGGAATTATGCATACATCTCTCTTCTTCATGGTCAAACCCCTTTCATCACAATTACTTTCAGAACTTTTGCCTATGCAACTGCAAAAATTACAACCTGAGTGCTTCATTTTTGCTAAACCATAATCATTGCACTAAAAGACAATGAAATATTTGACACATATCCATTTTGTGATCTGACTGGAATATTATTATAAATACATTAGGTTATATTCATAGAATCATAGAATATCCTGAGTTGAAAGGGATCCACAAGGATCATCAAAGTCCAACTCCTGGCCCTGTCCAGAATCACAAGAATCACACCATGTGTCTGACAGTGTCATCCAAACTCTTCTTGAACTCTGTCAGTTTTGGTTCTGCGACTACCTGTCTGGGGGTTTCTTCCAGTGCCCAAACACCCTCCTGGTGAAGAACTTTTTTCTAATATACAACCTAAACCTTCCCTGACACAGCTTCAGGCCATTCCCTCAGGTTCTGTCCCTGGTGGCCAGAGAGATGAGATCAGTGCCTGATCAATTTCCTCCTCTTCACGCGATAAAGAACTGTAGAGAAAGGATGTCAAAACTAATAGTTCGTGTTTCTTACTGTGACAATATCTACCTGTAGCTACCACTGTTTAAAAAGTATTTTGGAAATAAACATGGGCTCTTTCTCCCTGTCCTCTCACCTGGCAGAAATCTCATGGCCATGTTATTGTAGCACTGAACCCCAGCTGACAGACAGGGTATTTTAGTGCATTTAGGGATGCATTTAGCATAGCCACATAATCCTCGTTCAGTAGGAGTGTGAGCTCATGTCCATCCTCAAAGCTTTGTGCAGGTATTCTTTCTGTTGTATTTCTCTAAGCTCAAGAAAAAAGTAGAATAATGAACACTGTTTACCACAGGAACAAATCTGTAGATCTTAAGGGCTAATTTTATCCCCCCTGGTATTTCCAGATCTGAACCAAGTCCCTTTTAAGGTAACATTTCTCACAAAGTATGCTATTCTGGTATCTTGTTCATCTTACGTGACTTTGTCAAATCATGTTTCCATCCTTTGAGATCAGAGCGGTTGGTCAGAGCCTGGTGCTAAAAATGCCAAGGTTGTGTGTTCAATCCCTATATGGGCCATTCACTAAGGAGAAGGAGCTGGACTTTATCCTTGTGGGTCCCATCTAACTCAGAATATTCGGTGATTCTGTGATTCATGTAATATGAACGAAATGGCTGCATGTTGAACAGCAAGGAACACCCATTTAATACAAATTAGACACAGTAGAATAAAGGTGCCCCAGTTCAGCAGCATTTAACCACCTCTAAACTCACCACTGCCGCCTCCTCCTCCTTCCTGAAGGAAGGATATTTCACTGCTTGCAGTGTTCCACACTCAGAAGTGTGAGTCCGTCAGTGAATTAGATCAACTCTTGCTCTACCTGAAGTCAGTATGACTTTTGCTTAATTGTAGGCAATTTTAAATGCATGACACAAAATTGTTTGAATGCATTCAAAAAGGTTTATTCAAGCAGTAACAGCAAAATTCAAACACGTTTCAATATTGCATTTCAGGAAAACTTTCAAGCACCACTTTACTGAGTAATAGCTAAATCCTTATCTTTGCTGACGCATACTCTACCTGAAAGCAACTGGAATGTCCTTTTCAGCTAAGTGTTTTGGCAGTTAATGCTGTATTGCAGTATTTTTATTAGCACTGAATGAGCCCCTCAATACTCTTCAACAAGTAAATTAGAAAGAAATCATTAAACCTATCTGTGCAAGTAATAACCCTAATGTACTGCAAACAAAAAAATTATTTTATGTATAGCTGAACAAATGAAGCTTAGTTTCCTATAGATTTGTATGTTATATGTCTTCATTCTCTCAGTCCACTCTCTTCACTGCAGTATAATCAGCTCCTTTGCTATATGCTTTACCTGAACGAGAAGCAGGGTGCATTGATCAAATGGATGCTGCACCAGAGTAGAAACACAACTATGTTAAAATTGCCTTTTCGTGTTAGGGGGATTATTTTGGTCTTTATATTAATCTTCTGATTTTCCCAGAACTTACAGGTACTAAATGTATTGAAGCTTTCTTTCTCTCTTAAAACATAGTTGTTTTTTTTTTTCATAGTTTTTCATATATATGAAAAATCTCCATTTGTTTGTCAAACTGTCTTACCAAAATATACCTTGAAGTTGTCAGAAATGTTCTCCTCAGTTATTTGTGTTACTCTATAATGCTGGAAAAACACATTTCAACATTTAACACCTCTGTCTGAAACATTTGGAAGACTTCTCCCGCCTTTTCATTTTCAAATCAAAATTGGCAGAAATATATTCCTACTGCTCGCTGAAAATGTAATTGAAATTAAATGCAGTGTCAATGCAAGATGTTCAAGAATTTATGGCAACAAAATTGCTAATTCTTTGGCCATAGTTTCGTGATTTGGTCATCAGCTTCAGCCTGGCCAAAGTCCAGCAGGACTGCCTCATAAAAGTGAGTTTGGAACTGCAGTTGGGAAACCCTCAGTGATTCCTTGTCATTTTCAAACACTAGGAAGTATGTTTTGCCACTTTTCTTCTAAGCTTTCCAAACTGATTTTCAGGATACTGGGGAAGCCTTCTGCTGCTGGTAAAGCCATTCAGAAATGGATGTATTCTGAGGAGGAAGCAGACACTGGTCCCCTGTGATGCCCTAGGAAGGACCAGGGCTATGGAAAACATGCCAGAAACCTGCTGGGAAGAAAGTGGGCTATTGTGAGGTCCTCTCTTAGCTAGACTGAGCACTTCTTTCCGAAGGTCTGCTGCACCACTAGAATCAAACACAGTGGGAATGTTTTGCCCATTTCTAATCCTTGCAGGAACCATTCACTGTTGCTGGAAGGTATTTGCCTCCGGGCTAAAAGCATTCATGCATATCAACCAGGTCCAGGACACTTTGGCACAAAAAAATTATGCCAGAATAAGGCTGGAAAAAAGATGTTAATTGCTATCCAGCAGAGAAATAGCAACATTATTGGCACATGAAAATGTATTTCAAGAGGTGGTCTGGAATCTCATTTGCAGCCTATTTGAGCAGGGATCATGCTGGATTTTTTTCTTCACGTGAAGGGCATATGTTAAATACAACATGAGCTCTCAACTCCAAATTCCTCTGTACTAAGGGAAGTCTAGAGTTAATTTCACAGACTTCTGAATTGGGTTTCTGCAGCTTAATCAAAAGAGCTGCATAGCTCTTCTCATGCATTTAATGGGATAGCAATATAAATGGAGCGAAGGAAAAAGTGGGCCACAACTTTGGCACCGTTTTTCCTTCCCTCTATTTTTGGTCTCAGAGTTAAAGCCTTCAACAGTTCCTTGTATGGACAAAACAATTAATAAAAAAACAGATCTTTTAGTGGAGGCAACCATACAACTAAAATGACTTGATTTTACCAGTGAGAAAAATACATTAAAATGGGCAACAGCCTGGAAAAGCCCCAATATCATACCACATACGGTGTGAACTCATAAAATAAACATAGTTGATCTACAGATAATGTCTATGAAATATTAACAGTAAAACTGTATGTGCTGAAGGCCTCCAAAGTTTAAATAAATATTTTGAGTAAATTTTATGAAAACCTCTACTCTTTCATGAGCACCTGTTCCAAGAAGGTTAAATGAAATATAGTTTATTTCTATAAATCCCATTCTGATCTTCAATAAAAATAAAGAACAGGCTGTGTTGGACCAAATGATACTGCACACCCAGCAGGACAGGGCACAAATCCTGTTTGTTTCAGAGATACATCCAGCCTGCGGAAACAAGAGATATTGACCTCCTAGGAAAGCAAGGCATATTTTGTTCTACATGTTCCAGTTCTTCAGGCTTCAGAGTGCTTAAAAATGCAGGTTTGATTGATTCTCCTGTAGGAGGAAATCCAATTCAGTTTATTGCCTCTAAGAAAGCTATAAAAAGCCAAAGGGAATGGAACATGTTCTGAAACACTGTGTTGAGGGAGGAAGGTGGAGCTGGAATGCTGAAGCAGATCCAAGCTTTTTCTGGGGCTGGTGGCCCTGATCAGGCTTTAGTAGGGGTAGAGACAAGAAGAGATTTCAGGCCCTGTAACTGAGAAAATATTTCTTGGAAACTACAGGAACAAGGTTTCTTTCTTCATCTCCCACCTTCCCAAGAAGTCTTTCACACCAAATACCCAGTCAGCCTCCTGTACCTCTCCACTTACGTGGCATGTGTGGCCAAAAGAAAAGGGTGGAAGAGGGGAAAATGTAGGGTAGAGAGAGAGGTCCCTTATCAAGGGAGGGACAGAAATCCAGCTGGGCCAGTGAGCCATCAGGAGAGCCCCAGGTGGACGTCCTCACTGGACCCTGTGCTGCTACAGAGGACAAAGCAGCTGGAGGAGGAAGAGGCAGAGGAGGAGGATTTTTGGCAGCTGGGAATGGCTAGGGCTGAGGGGGGCAGTGCCTCTGCAGTCAGGGAGCAATGGCTGGCCTTGTTCCTTGAGAATCTTTCCAGGATTTCAGCTTGGGCCCCGGAGAAGCCCCTGGTGGGACAAACGACGAGCCGGTTGAAGCTCTCCTATCGCTGCTCCTCTCCACCCCTGCTGCACAAGACTTCATTTGTGACTGACTGTGTTTTATTTACAAATTAACAAATTCCTCGAAAGTTCTGGACCAAGATCTCCATAACCCCTGACTTCCAGTGGAAATGGTCCTTTCAACACAGTGGATGACCAATGCATGTGAGTTGTTATTGACGGGCTTGGGCAGCGGGATCAGGCCTTGCTACTGTAATTTCAAGACATTTTGGGGTGGTGCAGTAGTGGGGACAATGCAGGAAGCAAGAGCAGATGCTGGCACCATGGAAAGGGCAGAACTACCTCCCTAAGGCCTGTGCCATTTTCTGTTTGAGAGAACGAGGCCATTTTGTTCTCCTGGAAAATCTTTTTTTATAGATCCAAACCCTGGCACAACAAAGCAGGTGGAGTCAAGTCTGAGCGATCCACATTTTCAATTCTTGATTTTTAGAGGCTAAAAATCTGAAATCACAACAGAATCACAATTGTCAGATCTCCATTTAAATGGACATCTTCAGTTTCATAAACCACTTTGCTTTTGGACTGATACTACGTTTGTTGAGGTTTGTATTTATGACCGAGCTAAAGACCCTGAATTAAACAAGTAATACAGAACCATGAACATGTACTATTTTTTGTAGCTATTTTCACTTTGTAGAAATCTAAAAAAAAAAAAAAAAAAGCATTTGATTAATAAGTTTTAGCGTGGTTGCATAATTGTGTCATTAATTTTTCCTTGTGTTCATTTAGTATAAATTAAGTGGCAGCAAAAAACTATGTCTCATGGCAGCCATGTAAAATGCTCCAACAACAGTTTATCCATTTACTGGATAAACAAATTGCTCCTTGCATTTTTGTGCTGCATATGTTGTGGGGAATACTTAAAGACAGGAAAACTTTATTTTTTGCCAGGTTGTGGGTTGCTCTATAAACAGGTGAAACTGATGGGGGAAATAACAGTGGACAATGTTCAAAATACTGGTTTTTCACTTTTGGCTTGTGCTTATGCCTGTTTTGTGCATGATTCAGTTGAAAAAACCCATATGCTAAGGAGCCTGTGAACTGTCCATTGTCTTTGATAACATAATAAATATACCCAAACTAATAAAGAAATTAAATTGCTGAGGATTTTCCCCCAATATTAATATTTCAGTTACTAAGTTTGCCACAGATAGGATAGGATTCTCTTTTATTCATCTGCATTGTTACATATGATATTCCCAGACGATTCACTGAATATGGAAATTCTACTATTATATGAAGTATCTTCGACAGAACAAACAGCAACATTTAATTTTTGGAAAGCTAGCAGTTCAAAAAACTTCATCGTATTTACAGATTGCCAACCTTGATGACCTAGGGTTAAAAAGAACATTGAACTGAAATAAGCTAAAAATATCAACAACTTGGGTATTAGTTAAATATCATGTTTCCCTTGACAGAAAATGAATTTCATTCATCTGCTCCATTTCCTTTCATTTTTATTAGCTTGGAGTCAGCACTGTAAGTCCCAGTCCTACTTTTTTCAATTTGATAGGTCACTCTGAAAAACTGATAAAAGATGCTTATGTTTTTCCTGCTACATTTGCAGTTCTGCCAACTGCAAACTTAAAGAAAACAATAATATAATCCCCATAGCCTTTAAATGGTGCAAAAGTCATGAAGAAGAAAAAGAAAAGTGGGTTATTCATAGCTGACTTGGGACTTTTCAGCCCCGAAACTATAATTGTCTCACATTCTTCAAAGTTCGTCTGCAAGTAAAAAAGACAGAAGCTTTGCTTTGAATGCAAGGGGAGAGTCCCATGAAAGAGAAAAGCTTTAGTTTTCTTTCAGCCAGAATCTTGAGGCTTTAAGAAAACGCATAAGTAGTGAGGCTTGTGATGAAATTGTGAGAGCTGGCAACACCTCAGTCAAGCTTGTTCTTCATTTCCATTGAAGCTGAAAGCAAAAATGCCAGAAACCATACTTCTGGTGCAAGAAGTGATAAACCAGCAGGAAATAGTCTTGCCCAGTCAGCTTTTTCCCTAAAATGAAAGACGAGCATCTTGTAAAAGGTCTGCTCAGAGTTCCAGTGAAGTCAAATTGCAAATCTCAGCTCTCTCACTGACTCCAGTGTTAAAATAGTTCACTCACTTAAGGAGCTCTTCAAGGGAAGAGAGGGTACTCTGCTACCAAATTGAAATTGGGATATTCTTTGGCTTGACAAGCCTGCAGCTCTCTAGCAGCTGGCAGACAGACACAGATTTTTTTTATTTCCTCCTTACCAATATGAATTTCTGCTACTGGCTTTGCTGTGAAATATCAAAAAGTTATACTGGATACTGTGCTTCTGTTTATTTTTAACAGAAGCTGAATTTATCAAGCTAGGCTAAATGTTTAATAGAAGTTGAAGGTGGTTCATTGGGTAAGGAGCATAATGGCATAAGTTTAAGGGTAAATATGTCACCATGATGAACAGCATATTAAAGCTGAATACTCATTATCTTTAAAACTTTATGGCAATGCTAGTGTCAAGTAATATTCAGCATCACAACATGCTTTTTAAAGGTAGTTTGTTAATCCAGTTCAAGGCCATGTTGCCATCAAAAATGCCTGTGCAATCATCTGTGCTTCAGTTCTGTACCTACCATGTCTTTCTCATTAGCACTGGCTATTACGCAATCTCAGAACTGTTGGATCTGCTTGCACAGCTGCCTGAAAACAGCCATGCCAAAAAAAAAAAAAAGTTAATACTTAGCTGAATCAGTCAGCTGACTTGGCTCTCTGTTCATCCCAAATAGCAGACATGGGGGCAGCAGTGATGCTGGAAAGGCAAGACTACCCTTCCCACAGAAGCATGGTCTTAGAAAAATCTCAAGCTGTTCTTTAAACTGGACCTGTACACTATGAGTTTGTTCAGGGTAACGAGATGTGTCTCATTCCAACTATGCTGCCTTTACACCACCGTGCACATTAGGAAACCCTTCCAGTGTGTGCAAACTGGACTTCAAAACCAGGGCAGGAGAACTGATATTTCTCCATTGGTAGTGTGTTCTCTCTGCTTTCTGCAGGTGTAAATCACTCCACCACATGCTGAGCAGAAAGCCCAGCGGTTGGAATAATTTTTCTTCCTTACGACTATTTTGTACTACTGTAATAAAAATTAACGTAGCCATAATAAAAAAGTTGTTTGTATACTACCAGAGGGCTGAACTTCAAATTTTCATTTATATCTATGAGATTTTAGGTGATCATTTACTCTTTGCTTTATTTCCTCCTGCTTAAATCAAATTAATTTTATGCTAAAGACACGATTTCTATCAGGAATCAAAGTAATAGGCTGAAATAGCTACCAACACATGGTTTTATTAGTCACTGTAGCAGGGAGTTGAATACACGTCACTGAAAATCTTTAGCCATTATTTTAAGAGTTTCCATGTCCCAGAGAAAATTCCCCACTACATTGCTTAAGACCAAACAACAACAACAAAAAATCAGTGCTTGAAAAATTAAGGATGAGGAAAATTCTACAATATAACATGACACTCTGGTGGAGCACATGAGAGCATTGATGTATTAGTGGAAGCAAATGCCTAATGAGTAGCACTGTGTCTTTTACTTTGCCACTGTAAAGGAACAAAATGGGTGCAGTGAAGTCAAAATTAACTGCATAGTGTAAGTGACTTGTCAAGTCCAGATATACAACTGTTTGACGTGAGCAATCAAATACACAGCAGTTCAGAATTACTAGAGGAGAAAACAACTGGTTGTTTTCTCATCAGAAAGCAATCGTGCACTTGATAACAACTGAGCAATTAAAATCCCTTCTAAGACAAATCTTCGTTAACCTAATACTTACCTAGAGACCTGAGCAAGTTTAAAAACAGTCTAGTTTTTAGTGGGTGGGAGAAAAGCTGCTCGAAACTTCTATGTCCAGCACAGAGCCAATTGCTGAAGGCTCTGACGATGGGCAGGTTACTAGCCCAATTAGACAAGTTGGTAACGCCTCTGTGATGACATATTTAAGAAAGGAAAAACAGCAGGAAGCTCTCTCTTCTCTCAAGGGGTGGTGAGGGGGTGGCCTGGGCCCATCCCGATGGAGGGGACCGCATGGCCGGAGCCCTCCTGAGGCCAGAGCCGTCTGTGCGGTGCCGGTGAGAACCACGTGGCCAGCAGTGAGAGACATGGCGAGCAATTCCCCCACCGATGCGCAGCCCAGACGGGATCAACCTCTCAGCTGCAACTTACAGACACCAAATTTCTTCCATGTCAGAGAAAAAGGAAAAGTGAGGACACGTGAGGAAAACCAACATGGCAGCACCGAGGTCAGTGAAAATGAGAGGGAGGAGGTGCTCCAAGTGCTGGGGCTGAGGTTCTCCCGCAAGCCATAGTGAGGACTATGCTACAAGAAACTCTTTCCTTATGGTTCACGAGGTGTGTGGGGGGATACAGAGGCCCACATGCAGCCTATGAAGAAGAGTACTCATGCTGGAGCATGTGAATACCAAAAAGCTANAAATACTGACCAAAACCCCATGTTTTGTTTTGTTGCAAGGTCGGTGGAAAAAGGGAGGGAGTGGGAAAAGAAAAGTATTCTGAAAGTTCACTTTAATTCTCATTACCCTTTTTACTTTTAATTCTGTTAATAATAAATCTTCTTTATACTGTTTAAAGTTTTTAACCTGTTTTGCCTTAATGTGTCTTTTTTTTCAATAATCCTTATCTCAACTAATGAAAATGAAGTTTAGTTTCCCCTCCTCTGCTTAGGTATAGCAGAGGAAAATGAGTAGATGGTTTTATCATGAGTGCCTGGCGCTTAGCCAGCTTCAAACCGCAACAAGACTATGGGAAAGGAAATATGGTGTATCTGTACTTTCTGTCCTTTTTCACAGTATAGCAGGCTCCTGTCTCCCTGCTTTGCCTGTTTCTCTTCATATAGTGTGCAGTCCAAAGAAGCAATGTGAGTGAAGTCTAAATATCTCCATTTACTCTCTGTAAACCCTCAGTGCATCCTGTGCAAGGCCAAGCAACATGTAAACACCATTCTTTTGACTGAGTTCTGGTGACTCTGAAACACAGAATACAGTCAAGGTCACTAGATGCTTCACAAGCTGTGAAAGGGATATTCCTCAATTCCTATCACTACACACATACTGAATTGATTTGATTAAGAAGAGAGCTGTATTTAAAATTAAGAAGTAATACTGGTCTAACAGGATATCTGGCAATCATCTAGCCCAAAGCATGGCCAACTTCAAAGTTACATTAGGTTGCCTTGAGGTCTTGTCCAAACTAATTTTGTATATCTCCAAAGATGGTGGTGACACCACAGCCTCTTTGGACAATCACTTCCAGTGTTTCACAGTGCTAACTGTGAAGAATGTGTCTGCTCTTCCCCAGAGATTCAGACCAGAAAAAGAGGGGATTGCATGAAGCATTAAGGCTGAAGAAGAGGGGCAGCATGTGTGCTGGGCAGGATGCTGGAGGGACAGATGTCACCAGAGGCATGGAGAAGATGGCTCCCAGGGCTGTGAGGTCATTTGGATCACTTGCTGGGTGGTAGCAGTGGGAACACTAATGCTGTGCAGAACTGGAGGATGATGTCTGGGTCCATGAGTAAGAGAAAAATGCTGTTAGTTTTTGCTTGTATTTTTTTGACGGTGAAGACCCTCTGAGGTCACTTCATCTTGAGGTCAAAATGGTAAGTAGGCATTTCTGTAGCTCATGAAGGCTGTGTAAAGCATTTGCATAGACAGTCACAATATTTATAAAACCCCTTGTAAACTTGGACTGACTGTCAGAAAAAGGTCATTTACAGTATTCTCCCTAGCACAGAAATCCTGTAGAGCCACCCAAAATGTGATGAGCCTGGACAAATCACTCCAGGGAACTGCATAGTTTCCTTTTTTTTTTTTCCTTCCAGACTTCAAGCTCTTCAGAGCCTCCAACACTGCATCAGTTGTTGCAGAGATCTATCCCTGACACTGTACTGCAGCAGCAGCACTATGGACCTGATGTCCTCGGCTGGTTGGCAACTTCATTTTTACCACTGATAATAATTCAGTCCTATTAACAAATACGCTGTCTCCTTGCCTTAGGGCACAACCAGAAGCTGAGATTGCCTTGTGCTATGTTTTCTCTGTGTGCTATTTTTCCCCCTTTAATGCTACAGAGCCATATATTACTTATTCAGGGGATCAGTTTAATCCCACTGCTTTAACTGAACTGTGCAGTATTGGACTTCTGCTTTTAAACCTGATGATGTATAAAGAAGTTGAACACCGTTTTTGTAATTTTTGGATTCAATTCCTCACTAAGTGCCTCTTGATTTCAATAGAGTAGCATGAGTGATTAATCTGCTTTTTGTGTACAGTAAGTCCTATTCTGTAAACAAATAAACATCTGTTTAAGGAAAGTGCTCATCACTTGTTTTATCAAGAAAGTTCCAAAGAGAATGTGAATTGATTTGTAAGGAGGTCAAGAAACCAAGTAATACAAGAAAGAAATACTTTTTTCCCCCTTTAATAGTTTACAGAAATGCTTGCTGAAAATATCCACTTTAAGAAATTGGGTTTTTTGTCTCTAGAAAAATTGCAGCAAAATTTGCTTAAGGCCTTGTGTTTTGCAGCACAATTAGATGCTGCCTGTGGCATAACTTCCAAAGTGCCAAAGTTTTCTTTTCCCCATAAACAATCAAGTCCCATTTTGTTTGAAGTATTTTATATCCTGTGCTAAAGCATTCATCCTATGCACACATTTAAACATGTACACACAGGAATGTGCTGGGAGATTTTTTTCTCTGAGGCCAAGAAAAGGCAATGGTGGAGACTAAGTCTGAAGTCTCTTGATGTCAGTGAGAGAGATTCAAAGGTTACTGGATAATCTTTGAGCCTCTGTGTGAACATCTTAGATCAACTGAAAATGTGTCAAGACCTATAATGTTTCCTAGAAACTTTAAAACCTCTGTGGGTTAGGAAAACCATTCCCACAGCTTACTTGTCCCCATGGGCAAACACTGTCATCTCAAAACTGGATAACATATGGGACATTACAAGCAGTCTAGAGGCTTTAGGCTATTTCCTTCTGACTGTGTAATTTTGACCTCATTGGGTATTAGATGATTATTTTGATTTCATTCACAGCTTTACCTTCATCATCAATCTTTGCAGAATAAGAAAATGAGACAGATCAGTTTTGTACTTATCAGCTGATGCCCCTATAATTTTAGAAGATAGTTAATATTGGCAGAAGATACACTCTATGCCAGACATTACATCCGGTCATGAAACAGTTTTCTGTTAAGCCTGAGCCAAAATAAATGAGAGAGAAAAAAGATGTAATTCTGCTAACAGGTTTGATAATCTTTCCCAGTAGTTAGCATGGAAGAGATAGAAATGAGAATTGGCAATCGTGATACAATAATGATTGCAAACATAGCCCAGTGTTGAACCTCAGGTCAAGCAGGATTAAAGAAACTGAGGAAAAAACAAGTAGGCTAAGGAACATAGAACAAAATTTACCTACTAAAATTATACTCAAGTTGGAAAAAGCCATTGTGCATGAGCTTGTTTGTAAAACCGATGCACTGCCTTTCTCAGGCAAACCAATGATTATATTTTTCATTTCCAAATACTCTGATCGCTTACCCTGAGAGAAAATGTTTGTTGGAACTTGCTGTATTCTACCAGACTTTTAATTATCCTACTGGGATGCAATTTACAGCCAGCATTTTAGGGTGAGTCTTAGAGGTGCAGTTCCCACTAACATTAATGATGTGTGCATGCTGTGAATATAGCTATAATCCCTTTGTAGATTAAACACTTGGTGCTGTCAAACATTTTCCTAATGCTGTAAATCTGAAGGCATTCAAAATGGGTGTAGGGCTTTCTTTTGTTCCATATGAGTGATTGCAGTATTTTTGATTGCTTTGGATGAACAAAAAGATCTCTCCGAAACTGATGTTGTCTGCCAGAAAGAATAGTTATGAATGGGTAACCTGGTTATTGTAGGTGTTCAGGATCTTTGAAAGACACATCTAAGAGCATCTACACTATATTCTCATTGGAGCTAATGAAGTTTAAGTGTATAAAAGCATACAAATTTGAATTCTTCAATTTAATTTAAATTCACTATCAGATTGCTGGTGGCCCATTCTGCATTGATATACATTCTGTTAGCAGGAGGACAGTTCTGTGAGTTTCATGAGTGGAGGATAAAGCCAGAACGTGATCCCATGAGAAAAGTAATGGTTCTCCTCTCTGAGGTACAAGCTTCTCTGTGCACTAAGTGCACTATATCTAGTTTTGCTCTCCATGGATATATCTCTAGCTGAACACAAAACTGATGTAAAAAATTTCAACATCAAATTTGTAAACATGCTCTGCTGGTCTACAATCAAATTAATGTGCAGATAATTGTACAAAGAATTGATAAACATGTTTCAGACAGAGAGGCCTAACTGCAGGCATCCTCTGCCCTGGAGACCTCTGCTTTGTAGCTAAGCCAATATTGGAATCCAGAGAGAGATAGAAATACTACTGAAGTACTCACATATTCAAGCTAGATAGCAAAATTAGACGTTTAAGAGAAAGATACAAACAAATCAAGACACAATGTAGCCCTAAAATTAATAATATTTTTATATATTTTTCAGTTACACATATAATATGTACATTTAAACTCAGGGATACTGAGGTAAATACACGGCCATGGATAAGTGGGTTTCCCAGGTGGGAAAAGCCCTCCAAATGCTCCAAAAGCATTGTAGGCACTGGCTGGTGAGATGGCTGCTCTGCTTCATCTGCTGCAGGCAAAGCTGAGCTGTCTCCTCTTGAGTGCAGTGCTCTGTCTGCCCTTACTATACATTCACCACAACAGAGTGTAAAGCCGAGCCACATTTATCAGCTCTCTCTTCTTCCGGCTATGCAGTGGTAGTGACTAAGTCCTAAACTCTCCTCGTAAGCAGGCAGAGTCTGGGAGTCAGTTACTACCATCTTAGAATCCATCTGAAGTATCCTTGAAGGAGATGAATTGTCACACTTTTGCATCCAAATTGCAACCTGCTGGTGTGGGATATAAAGAATAAAAGTTTAAAAAATGGCACAGTAGTAAATATCTCTTGGGGAGAATTTGGCTCAGGCTGCATAAACTGTTCATGCTCTTTAGCACCATTCAATATTTTATGAACCTTCTGCACACTCCATTTTAGGTGACAAAGATGTACCCAGGCTACATCATCACCAGGCCAGGCTGGGTGCTGTTACTACTGAAGTAAGAGCAAAAATACACGAACCCATCCCGAGTTCAGAGTTTGACTTGGAGCTAAATTCAACACCTTGGTAGAAAGAGATTATTTCTCACTCTTTGTCCCCAGTTGGCACTTTCACTCCCTCACCTCTTCCTGCTGCCATTTGGGAAGAAGGCTCCTCCAAATCACTTTAATTTGAAAAAGCCTTTTGTAAAAGGGAGAGGACATGCAGGTATTACATATTAGGAAGAAGCCCAGATTAATCTAAGGCTATTTTATGAAGTGCAGAGCACCCCAAAAATTTCTGAGCACATGAATTAGGCAAAACACGAAAAGGCAGATCTTCATGTAAAATAACATACTTCCACGTAAATTACATGGAGTGATGCCAGCTGGGACTTGGGATTGACCTCTTATTTAAATCTTATATTATTTTCCTTTAAAATAATGCACAGCGTTTTGTAAGTGGAACTGCAAAGCGCTCAAGAATATTTACATTGCGGCAGGAGGAACTTTGATTCTCTGATCACTGCCCCTGCAAGCACTCCAAGTTAGTATTTCTATAAATAAGGACATAGCCCAAAAGAAGGAAGCACATAATAGTACTCTTAGTGAGATTAAGTGCTAAGAAAACATTAACCCACTCCCAGGCCCTTCATGCGCACTCCTCTGTGAATCCAGGTGAAGCCACTTACCTCTGCAAGGACAGCCTTCAGAGAAGGAGATGGGAGTGTGGCAGCTGAAAAGTCATTCAGGGTCTCTGCAGAAAATTTTTCCCAATGCAGCTGGCTGCCTCCAGCTGAATTGCTCACGTGTCCCAAACCCATCAGGTGCTGCAAGGGCAGTGAGTGCCCACGGCTGTTGGGGCAGTGCCTGGACACGCTGCAGACAGAAGCAGCCAGGTGGACAAGGTGGTAGGAGGGAGTTTGGTAGGTGATGCAGACCCAAGGTCACCTTCAGGGAATCAACTGAAAGAACCCTTGAAGGTATTGGTGGTAATGGAGGGATCTTCCTAGACTAGATCCTCCCCTTGGTGCAAGTCTGCAAGGTTAACTGGTTTTTTGGCTGGTGAGGCTCATTTTTTACCGCATGCACATACTGTGGTTTTGTGGCAGCTTAGTCAAAGGCTATTGCTTTCAAGACAGGTTTGAACACTAGGAAAAAAGCTGTAACAGTTCGACTAATTGCATTATTTCTGAGCTTCTCTCTCCTGCTGAGACACCTATACATCTCCTGAGGACCTTCAGGTCCTGGCCCTGGTACTTGCAGGCAGGAAAGGATACTCCAGTCCTGTGGTATTGAAAGACCAGAGTGGGCCATGGCAGATCTAAAACAGATCCTCCAGCCAAGCCAAGCTCTGAGGCTCATCCCCTCACCCCTTCTTCTCTCTCTATGCAGCCCTGTCCCATTTGGGCTGAAGGTCACAAGTGTATTACAGCAGGTTTGGTAGTTATGCTGCTGACAGGATCCAAGGATGGGAGGCTGAAAACACAGCTGGACACATATGAGAACACAACTATTGGGATTATTGTAGGATCTGGTGACTTCTCCATTATATCTGGTCTCTAAACTAAAGCTCTTTCTGAAGAGGTCAGTTCATCTAATGGAATATTTTAGGTACTCATAACCCAAAAAAAGGTTGAAAATGCCTGTTACTCTAAAGTAGAGCTACTTTAACTGCAAGTCATCTGCCTCTGCAAGTGAAATTAACTGGTGAAGTGTTAAAAGCCTGCATTGCACTGATGACAGATAACTGGAGATAATATTTTTTTCTCTCTTTCTGAAACAAAAATACTATCAGGACTCATTTCATATATGCAGCCAGGACAGATTCTCAATTTGACATGTCTTGCTTTCCTGGTCACCCTAGTGTTGGATAAACTTTAACAGCTGTGTTTAGCATCACGTGTGATAGCTGTCTTTTCTAAAAGTGCAAGTGTGTACATTGGAGTTACTTACTTTGGTAGATTTTGTGGGTCTTTTGGGTAAACATATATGTTTCTTTTTAATTAGGCAAAATCAAAGAATGCAGTAGTACTTGGAGTACAGGAGGCACTTAGTTCTTTGGAAGAACTTTTAATTTTCTGTGGATTTCTCCTCTGTTTCCCATTATGGATAATACTTCCACATAGATAAGCTCTCCCCTGGTAATGGAGCCCTCATCACATTAGAGGAATTTAATGGTTGACCAGTGTGGGACTGGGCTTTGGGCAACCATGAAGAAAATGGTCAAGACTGAGCTTGATTTGAAATTCTGCAGGGAATTGATATGGCCGAGCTTCACATCTTGCGTCTCAGCTGAGACTGTTGCGTATGGGAGAATTTTTTCTATTTCTTCCAGGCTGAATTAGTGGGTCACAAAATCTCGCTGCACCTTTACCTGCATGGGGCACACAGGTATGTGTACACACATGGGTAGAACTCAGTGCAGCTAGTCTGTCTACAATGCAGGGACCTTAAGATCTCTTACAGCTGATTAGGTGAGTTACAAAGAGGTGCCTTATCAAAAGTCACATTTGCCTAAGTCATCATCTGACTGAAAAGTTTTATTCTCTCAGCAAGATATGCATGGAATTTGTATAGAAAAAAATAATTCAGAATGTTCTAGATGCAACAGATTCTAGCTAGTGAGGTTTACAGTATTCCTCTGCAGCATGAGAGCCAAAATCTGCACTGTGCACTGACACAACCACATTCATTTACGTGAAGTGACATGGCTGTAACTAATTGGACTAAGCAGGCAAACTTTCACTGCACACAGCCAAAGATAAACTGTCTCCAAATATTTTTCCCTGAAAATATTTTCATGGTACCTGGCCTCATTTTAGCCTGAACAAAACATTTTTGTCTCCAGACACTAAAAATAGTTCACGTACTAATTAAAAAAAAACAAGCTGTGACAGAAAACAATAAAGGCAAGGAAATGGGAGAGCATTTTTACATAGCCAGCAGCTTTCCTGGCACCACTTCGAGCTATGAAGAGGGTTATTAGCAAGACCAGAATTATATAAACAGTTCCCTCTGCCAGCCAGTGTATACCAGAATCATCATTCACTTTCAAATTATTCAAGTCAGCAGAATCCATCTTTTCATCAGTCCAGTGGAAAGATTGGCAGAGGTTTTCAAAAGTGGGATTATGATAAGAAAAAAAATTACTCTTTCTCTCAACAGTTCAGTGCCCTAATTTCATAAACTCAGAGTTATTCCTGCTCTCTTCATTGACAGAAAGTTGTGTTTATTCCTGCTAGCAGAGCATGTTCATCAGCTGCATTCTTCTCTGCAAAATGCACCATCATCAAAATCATCCAATAACCCCAAGATGTGGAATCTTTGCTACTGGATGTGATAACTGAGAAAGAAAGAAACTGACTGAGCTTTGGACTATGCTAATACTGATTATAGTTTAAAACAGCAGGGAAAATCTGACCTGGATTTAATGAGAAGTAAACAGTCTTAGCCACTTTTTGCATGAATTTAAATAGTGAATTTGAGGATGAGCTACTCATCTCTTTGGCTTTATATGCTGATGAAAAAGGAGCTGACTGGGCCCAAATCAGCGCTAATGTTTGCTCTAGATCTGGCAGAACAACGTGGCTGCTCAGAGGCAGTGCACGGAGAGGCTGGTGGCTGCAGCGTGCAGCTCAGAGTGAGGGAGCTGAGCCTCAGAGCCCTCCGGCACACCAGGAGGCCCCGGCTCAGTAAATCCTTCAAGATTGCACAACTTGGAACAAGTGAACAGTCCTATGGTGGGGTTATTGTGTGCCTTGGGTTATGCAAGTGCTTAAGTGTTTTGCTGGAAAAGTGCCCTAATCTCTCAGTATTGTTTTATCCTATCTTTAAAACGGTAATAATGATTCCTACATCGGGAAGGAAAGTAATTGATTTAGTATGATTGCAGAAAAGAAGAGGTCTGTAAATACTAAAGAAAATAAGTCCAAAGCAGGGGAAACAGAAAGTATGTGGAATAACATCATGGGATGCTTATTTTGTAAGAGGCAGTTCTGTTTTGGAAAGTGTTAAACTGCCACCCTCTCTTACTCTGGCTGATCATGTGCCTTTAAAATGTAAAACTACCTGGTAAACCCTGCAGGAAGATAGCTAACAAACAGGAGTCAAGTGGACTGTGTTCCTCACACATAATGAATAGATGCCTTCATATCTCAGCAAAGCCTTTGAAAGCAGGAGTGTCCTATTTGGCCCGAAGAACCAGAACAGATTGTGTGAATAACAGGCTGACTTTCCAGGACCAGAAGTTAAAAAACACACCACTGGTTCTTCAAATACAGCCAGGTACTCAGCATGTTCTGTTGTGAGTGACCCCTGGGGGAATATTGTTCTCAGCACTACTAAGACAAATGAAAATTGGAATGACATCAGTAACACTTATAGATTATATAGCATTTAGAATTAAGATAAAATAAAAACTAACATGAGAAAAATTACTTATTAATGCAATACTATTATTCCATAAGCCAGAGGCTGTTAATTCAGACAGGAGATGTAGCTGTAGCCCAACAGAGCAAGGGGAATGTTCTACCATGTGCACCAGCTGAGACGGTGTCATCTTTAACTGCTGCTGGTGGAGACTGTCCTGCAGCCTTTTGCCCATTCTGCCCTGGGTTATCTCCCCTTCCTCATGCTGGCTCAGGTGCTTCATTTCATTTCGGCTCCCTGAATCTGAAAATTAGAAATTCAGGGGAAAAGGCAGGACAAGGATGTCTTCCAGTCCTGATATGCTTAGGCTGGACATACAGATTTGCCTCACTTTTTCTGCATGGGAAGCTCGTCAGCAGCTCTGTGTTCATTGCACTACTCAGACATTTCTTCAGTAACTCACAGGGAGGATGAAGGCCTTTAAAAATCAGCTGAAAATATCCTGATACATAGTTTTTCTGTATTTCCATTAACCTCTTCAATTCAAGCAATTTTGTGCATCATTACCAACCCCAACCAAAAGCAATGGTCGTAATTGAACCGCAGTGAGCCAGTGCATCTCCCATGACCCGTGACAGGCTTGTGCCTGACAGTACTGCCAAGGAAAAGTGGATGCACACCAATGACCTCCCTCAAATACAGCCAGGTATTCAGCCTGCTCTCTTATGAATGATTCAAGGTAGAACAGTTCAAGCTAGTCAATGAAACAGCACCATGCTTTCTGTATAACATCATGGGCCATGAAACCATAGAAACCCTCTTTTATGTATCCTCTACTGTGTTTTTATACTGGTTGATCATTAGCGAAGACAAAATACTCCTCATTTCTCTTACATACAAAATGTTGCTATTGCTTTGAGCTGTCAGCTACACTAGCAAACACCGTGATTTGGTTATTCATCTTAGCAGGGATTATTTCTTATCAGGAGAAAGTCTGCTTTTTCAGAACAATGGGAACAAGGGCCTCATATGACAAATCAAGTTGTAGCTGACTGTGGGGCTCTTGAGAAGCATGGCTCTGTGTAGCAGGACAGAGACAGACTGTAGACTTTGTCATCACATCAGTCACCGTGCTGTCTCAATATAAAATGCAAGCAGGTCACTTTTGGAGGGGCATTTCTCCCAAATAAATAAAACTGTGTGCAAACATGAGTCTGAAAGAAAAAGAAATGCCCTGTGGGATTTTTGAAATCTTCTCAGTTTGATGCCATTGGATTAACCTCTTAGCAGCAAAGAAAAATTAGCTCTATTTGTGCAAGTTTGGACCTTCCAGAGAGTTTGCTCATGAGGAGGTGTGGGCATGTGGAATGCTGCTGGCTGACAGATAATATATTTGAGAAAAGACTTTGAAGTTGAGTTGAATAGACCTTGCATAGGTACTCAGAATCACTGCGGCTGTAAGTTCAACTTGAAAAAATAAGAAAGGTATTTTACTATCAAACATATATTCTGTACCCAGTCTGAAGCTTTTCCCACTTGCAGGTGCTTTCAGTCTTCTACCTCGTATTAAGGGTAGATGTGTGCCACAGAAACGGAGAGAGAGTAAAAACTTGGCTCTGCTTTACATTCTTTGTATAGAGAAAGCATAAACAACCGTGGTAAACAATAATGCTGGAAATCATGGTAAATAACAGAGACCAGTTCACATTCTAATTTGCTGTTGGAACACACTTGGCTCAGTTTTGTCTTTGTGGTATTTTAAGCCAGGGAGAACTCCAAGTAAGGCAATGAGGACACTTGGGTTGGAAATAAAACAATGAAACAAGACTCATTGGAACCGTATACATGTTTAAAAATTAGTTAAAATTTTTTTTCACAGTCTTGGTTTCTTTCCCCCTCTTACCATATAATACTGCAGTGACATGTTTTAGTTTGGGAATCTGAGTTTAGAGTTTCCAAAGCTAAAATAGGGCAGAAATGGAGAAAAAAATGGCTGACAACTTGAACTCGATCATGGTTTTCAAAATCTCAGAGTCAACAGCAACACCTGTTTTTGAGAGGACTACAATACAGTCCTTAGATTTCTCCTCACCTCTGGGATTAAGAAGTATTTTGGCATGAAGTGCACATGTGGAACAGATGCCTGATGACCTCTGCTCCATGCAATGCTCCTTCGTGGCTTACAAGAAAGAGCAAGGACTCTGCACATTCCCTAAACTTACCTACACATGCATTTTAAATCCCTGCTTTTCTTGTAAGGTTATTTGCATGACAAAAAGATAACCAACAGCAGGGTACTGAGCAACACTTACTTTCTGTGGAGCACCTCATGTCAAACTGGAAAGAAATCTCTGCCTGTTTTGCTGGAATTGCTTGTAAGGGTTTCAGTGCTGAGTCACTGCCCAGGAACACATCACTGTGTTCCTTTGTCCTTCCTAGTTACCTAGTGCTACTCCTAATAGAAAGCAACTAAACTGAAAGAAAAAAGCCAAAGTGTTTGCTGGAATAAACTGGGTGAGCTTGTTCTCTCCTTTAATTAAGATTCTTTTTTTCCTGGTTGCTCTGAAGAATCTGCTTTACTATGTCTAGTAGAACTCATAACATTTTTCGTTTGTATTATGTTTTCTTTTACTAGGCTACTGTAGACATATTTTCTTGGTTTTTCTGTAAACATATCGACTAAGAGAAAGCCCCTCTTTGACCTGTTCTGGACCCAGCCGAGTTTTATTGACTTATTCTTTCAGCATAAGTCATCTGCACATGATTTATCCACCTACAAAGGTAGTTTCTACTACTAATATTTTGCCTTTCAGGTGAAGCAGAGGAATACAATAAAGGAAAACATAAAGAGGCATTTCTTCTCTCACACTGCTTTTACCAAGGTGGGCTGCAAGTCTTGTTTTCCTCTCACCCACCTCAGGAACTCCCCCAACATTTGCTATTCAGGGGTTCAAGTTTTAGGCTGGCAAAATGCCAGTACGTTCATTAGTGGCACACTGGATAACAGTGCAGACCAAATCCTCAGGGATTTAGACAACATTTTAACAGTAATGTTTGATTGCTAAAAGAAATTAAACTCTGTCTGGCCCAAGCTGTCTCAGAGGGTCCAGGTACCCACGTGTAGCAGATAATATAATAAACTGTTACCTCCCCTCATAGGCAGCTTTGGGAGACCAGATGTCTCTTGCTTTAATAGCTATCTGCAAAATGAAGTGTGCAAAGCTAGCGTATTTTTGCAGTCACCTCACTACTTACTTTTGGGATTTGACTTTTGGCTAAAATTATCAGGTTCCATTAATCCTGAAAACCTCTTAGCACTGAAGTGAACTGAAAACCAGAATCCAAACCTTATGTTACTAAGAAGCTACTTGGGAATCTACTTCGGTTTTCTTGTGCACCTGCAAGTACAGCTTCTTTTGTTTGTTCTGGAAACAGATTAAAAAAAAAAATAAAAAGAAATGAAAAACGGAATACACACAAATGCTGTGTGGCACATGCCCTGAAATGAGAAAGCGCTGGTACCAATAAACCATGGCTGGTGGCACCAGGTTGGTCCCACCAACTGGGCTGTGTGGAGATGGCTGGGGATGCTCTGGGACAGCTTTGTGGGGTCACTGTGATGTGAGTCACCACTTACAGCATATGGCTGGGCCATTCACAGTTATGCAGGGCACTGCTGGCTGGGATGTTGCCGTGCAGATCACTCCTGTGCAGGACACGGCTCTGTGAGAGGGACATCACCCTGTGAGACATTGCTGTGGGGGCGTCACTGGAGTGTGGGACGCTGCTGAGGGGGACATTGCTGTAAGGGTCATCACCATGTGGGAGACACTGCCATGGGAGGACACTGAAGGTCATCACTGTGTAAGTCCCTGCAGTGTGGGACATAGTAGTGTGGGTCGCGGTGTGCTGGACATCCCTGTGCAGGACATCACTACGAGGGTCATACCTGTGCGAGTCCTGCAGCAGGGGACATGGCTGTGTAGGTTCCTGCTATGTAGGAACATCGCTGTATGGGGCATCGCCAGGTGGGTGCTGCCATGCGGATCCCGCAGGAAGCACCCGCCGCCTGGCAGGACACCCGCAGGGACACGTACCCGCCCCAGCTGCCGCTCCCCCGCACCTCGAAGCGTTGCCGCGGCAGCTGTGCCGCTGCCCGGAGCCCTCGGGGCTGGGCGCGGGGGCGGCGGCTGCCCGACCGAGCAGGGCAGGGCAGGGCAGNTGGGGCTGCTCTGGGCCGGGAGCGGGGCCGGGGGCAGCTGCCAGGGAAAGTGCTGCCAGGGCCGGGATGCCGCCTGCGTCGGCGAGGGATGGAGGGAGGGAGGTGGCTACGGGACCTGCTACTGCGACGGAGGCTGCCGGCGAGCCGGGGACTGCTGCCACGACCACGGCCAGGCGTGCCCGGGTAGGTGCGTCCGCCCCGGCCCTGGCGAGCGGGGCGCGGGTGGAGGGCGGCCGGGCGGGACTCCGCGCCCCCGGCCCTCTCTCTGGGTACCAGGAGCTGGCTACCTGCCGGGGCTTCGCGGGATGGAGGTTTCGCCGGGGTTCAGAGCTGGGGCGTGAGGGCGTGGGCTCAGGACTGCGAGAGGGGCAGATTCCTCCCTCCCCAGCCCTGGGGCGAGGGCATGAGCAGGCACCAGGCTGGGGCAGCGCCAGGGTCCCGGCAGGCTCAGGGACAGAGACTTTCACTAGAGAGAAAAGGTTTCCGGATCAGCTGTAGTACAGTGACAGTCTGAGGTTATTTTACCTCTAAAACTTATGTTACTTACTTTTCACTCAGGCAAGTCCCAAACCAATTGATTGTAGGGGGGGGATGTCCGATTACAGAGACAGCAGGGAGATTAATTTACCACCGCCTGTGTCTCTCAGCTGATTCCTCACATCCTGACAAACAAGTATCAATGAAATAATTGGGGAAGTCCCCACGGTGAGGTTTTGTCTAGGAGCATGAATCCGCAAGAACTTACGGTGAAGGCAAAGGCTTTAAAATAAGCGTAGGCGCATGAGTAAGAGGGTCCTCTGCCAGCCCTCAAGGGATGGCCCGGCCTCCTGGTGAGCAGTGGCAAGGAGGGGAAAATAGCCCACTTCTACCAAAGTGAGTATTCGCTTTGTAGGTATTCACAGCGCCTCATTCTGTGAGATTTCTACCCTTTGCAGTCTTCACAATTTGACCGACCTCCCTGTGCCTGGGATGAAGGACACAGACCTTCCTTTGCAGGTGCAGTACTAGTACTCGGTCAGCCTAATGTCTCTTCCCAGCTGGCTGGACGCATGCCAGCCTACAGCCAAAAAGACATGAGCCTCTGCTGCACAGTCCTGCTAATTAGGCTGTATTTAGCAGGCTCAGCGCCATGCTGACATAGCCACATAGCTCTGGGACCCAAGTTGGCTTACATCTGCCCGGATTGGGAAGCGGGAGTGTAACTCTCGGATGGTGTAGACACATCCTAAGGGTTGTAGAACTGCACAGAAGAACTCAGCAGAGCAGAACTATGACCCCAGGTCTCTAGAAGAAACACGGTCAGCTCTCCCACAGCTAAACAATCTCCTCAGAGTAACTGAAGGGAAAAAATGCACCACAAAGTCTGACAGAAGGTAGCATTTTTAAAATCAGCATTTTTAAAATACATCGTTCTTTCATTCAGGAAAGTCAGTAGAGGGAGAACTGGCAAGATGCTTGTCTTACAGCCACAGCATACTGCATCTTTCCTGTAAATCAAATGATTTTTAATATTCAAGCATAAAAGGAGAGAGCTGATAAACATGCACAGTGTTAGCATTAAAACAGAGCTGTAGTCCAAAAAGAAGCTCAAGATTGTGCTTGAAAAGTTCTAGTTTAAATACTTCCTTTACCATGTCTTCTGGTGTGACTTCTGGCACCTCATGATGCACTGCTGTTATCAAGATGGTATTTTTTGTCTCAGGCTCCATGGTGATTACCTCGAAAGGCATTATGTGTTTGTACAAGCACACCACTCTTGCACCCTGTGTGGGCAGTAGATGCCCTAGAGCCAGTCAGGAAGGTGGAGTCTCAGTGGAGCCTCCCTGTCTCACTGCCACTCCTGCACCAGAGATGGAATTTGCCAGTCTTTGGTGCCCCAGTTCAGGGAGCTAAACACAGAGGGAACTATTTCTGTTTTCTCTATTGCCCGTTTCTGCCTGTTTTGACTTTCTGCACTGCCTCGCTGCCCAGCTGTGCGAGCACCAGTGCAAACACAAACAGAAGGAACAGCGCATTTTGCATTGGTGGATGTAGCATGGGAGGGCAGAATTTTGGCACCCTGGCAGGGTGGTCCTAAAACTCACATATCCAAAAACTAAATTTACAAGAAGTCATTCTTTTAAAGGCAAATGATCATATATACTCTCTATGGTAAGCAGTCAAGTTGTATTCTGTATAAACAGACATTCTAAATAGTTCCAGTGGAAGTTTGTATCCATTTACACAAGTATGGGTGAAAATTTTAAAGTCTTTTTGTTCTCATTGGATGTTGAGGTCTCCCCATTGAGTCTTGTTAAAATCTAAGTGTTTAATGACACCAAGGGTGTTAACTGGCATAGTTCACCGTTTTGAATATAGAGTTAAAAACTTTAAAATAGAAATGTGAAGAAAGGTGATCAATGGTTCTCATGCTACAGCTTGTTTGTCAGTCTGTTCACAATTCATGATTTCAGCACCTGCAGAAATGACATTTCATCCTTTGGGGAAAGTGTAAAGTGCCTCAAGTACAAGTAATCAAGAGATGCGTTAGGAATAATACAAAAACAATGCTCCAAAATAAAAGAAACCACTGGAAGAATGAGCATCCTAAAGCTGCTGGCGGCAGGGTTAAGTTCTGTCATTCCTAAAAATCGTTGTAGGTCTGGTACTTTATAAATAGATGGCTCGGCAGAAGTCCATTGAATGCTGAACCCAAGTTCAAGAGTTTTAAAATAAATTTCCTTATAGTTCTAACACTGAAGAAAATTTTTGAATAAATTAAGAATATTTTTGAAGAAAGAATATTTTTGTACATAGAGAGCATTTTAAATAGGAAGTACTGTCCGATGAGAAAGCCTGAGAAAGGAATCAGCTTTCCACTTGAAGCGAAATGGCTACTGTGAGAAAATCCAGAGATCCTGATACGTTACGATATGTGTTGTACAATGAACATACTGCAATTTTCCATTTTCCTTTTTCCAGAGATGGGAAAAAATTAAATAGATTTTGGCTCAGAATCAAGGATCTGTGTTTCATAGTGCTGCAAATGGAAGACAAAAGCAAAGTTCTGAATACTCAAGCTTTCATAAGATAGCAGTGTAATTTTTCTGTGTATTTTTGAAATTCCAAGTGTCTCATTAGCTTCCACATTTTGGTAGGTCCCTGAGAACAAATCCTGTCCTTCAGTTTCCTTTGACTTGCACCCTCCTCATTGTTTCAGTGAATCATCATTTAACATTGTTGGGTTAACTAAGCTAAGAACAAATAGCAACACAGAGAGGGATCCATAAAGATGTAGCTGTGGGTCCCTGATACTTCTTTTTGTGTTTCAAGAGATGGCACCATTCCTTTTATATCAGCTCTGGGACCCATTCTCTGTCATGCTGGGGAATTTGACATCTTTCCAACAAGGCACAAAATCGACCTACTGTCCCTTAATAGTTGCTGGGTACTGACTGCAAGAGCGACATTATTATCCCACTGCCTGAATTCCATTCTAGCAACCCAATATTCTTATTTTTCCACATGACTAGGGCAATTCATCCTTCTTGTTCTAAATCTTGATGACCATAAAATTACCATGTGTTGCTGCAGATGACCAATATGTAACTGTCAGCTTGGTTTAATTCTGGTAAGACATGAAGTCATCGCTTTATTTGTTATGCAGTTACTCAGTCCCTTTGGGAGTTTTCTTCATGGAAAATGTGATGTTAGACTTGATGTTATCTGCATATCCAGGTGCTAATATGGGATTAAAGTTCTGTGGAAATTCTTATGCAGATCATTCATACAGCCAGCTTGGAAGAGAGTCGATAGATAGGAAGCAGGCTAGATAGACACTTACTGTCCTTTGGGTACTTGGGTGGAACTAAGATGTGTGATCAGGTATTGAAGTCTGTGCTTGTACCATTAAAAAAAAGTGGGGTCAAGGACTGTTTTTGGACCCTGCAGCCAGATGGCAAAGACTGTGAGGTCCATACTGGATTTAGCACTTGTCCTAGCTATCCCATGGTGGGTCTAAGGCATTTTTACTTTCACTGGTTTTCTTTTCTAGTTCACAGTTCTTGGAGCAAGCAGTCTGAGCGCTGTACTGCAGCATGTCAGCGTGGTGCCTTCACAGCCACAGAGGTTGTGTCATGTATATTGGGGTACCTGGATGTGTCTGAGGACAGTGCCTGGTGGTGCAGTGTCAGGTGTCTGCACGTGGCAAAGGGAGTTTTTTCTGTTATTTTCCAGCGCTGTTCTACAAATCATACCCAGGAGCTGTCTGGGAAGGTGTTTAGTAGTAAGTAGAGGAGAACACCAGAGAATGCTAATTGTTGAGCAGAATGGACAGCTGGTGGCCCAATACCCAGGGCAGCTCTGTGGTTGTACCCAGGTTGTTTCAGTGGCGTTCCTTAGGGCGTGGGATGCAGCATCCCCAGCCACAATACACCTGGTGCTGTCAGGACACTCATAAGTGGGTGAGTTTGGTCAGAACAGCTGGTGCACAGTGAGAACAGAGGAAGGGAATTTTAGTGGACATCTGCCAAGTAGCCTCTTTCAGAGGTTTCATCTGCTTTATGATATTGGTAGTGGTCCAAGAAACTAGAGATGTAGTGACAGAGCAAACACTGCAATTTCTATGTTTTATGAGAAGAGTCACAAACCCCAAGGAGGTTATCACATTCTACTCTTTCTTCCCAATGTCTTGTACTGGCAGAATCCCAGAGGGCATAAAATATTTTCCTGAAAGACTAGTTTGGTCCCATTGCTTTCCTGCAACACTGATACAAGTATGTAACTAGTGATTAAGCAGTAAAGGTTCTTGGGGATTTAAATTGTAATCCAGAAATATGGAAACAAAATCAAAAGCATGTGATATGTTCCATTACAAGCTAATAAGAAATAGTACACATGGGAAAGGAAAAAGTTTTATTTGACTAGATAATGAGAAGCACAACCCAAAACAATCCTGAACCAATTTAAGATAGCCCAGTCATTGATGGTAATGTGTATTTTGTACCATTCTCTAACCTGGAGCACCTACCAGGTGGCCTCCAGGAAAAGAGGCTACTGGGAATGGACCACCAGTCAGAATAAATGTCCTTGTAGGCCACAGGTTGAGGATGACTTGTGTAGGAAAATGATTACTTAGCCTCAGAGAATTCTTCCACTTGATGGATGCCCATGTGTGAGACATTTTTCTTACCTGCTCTTCATTGCTCCGCCTGCCGAGGCTGTGCAGATTTGAAGTTTCCAGGTGGAGGGGTTGTGTTTGTTCCATCAGTGAGCACCCAGAGATCATCCTCCTTCAGCCCCTCAGGGCTCAGCCTGCAGTACAGTTTTGAGAAGCTGTAGTATTCATTCTACCTGCTAAAGGGAAAATTGTTAGGCTTTTCAAAACCAGGGACTTGGTGTTCCTGGAGATGAGGCTGAGAAAAGCAGCTTCATGGAGATGTGAAATGGCTGTGTGTTTTTTACAGTTGCATGTTGTTTTAATGGACAAATAAAGTGAAAACTTCCGTGTTATGTAGCTTCTCACTTAGGAATAATGTATCTATCACCTGTTTCTGTATTCTAGGAATGACGCTGCAAAACCTTTTCTTCCTCTGCCTGAGGGAAATGCAGTTTCTTGTGATTCAAAGTTCACTTTAAAAATAATGGTACTTTCCCCAACATTTTTGATTAAGTTCAGAGGAAGTTTTTGATCCATGAGAACTGAAATTAAAATAGCCAGTGGACTGTTCTATAGCTGGAAATGAGCAGTACCTGTGTTAAAACAGGGAAACAAAGCTGTGGCAGTGGATGTATTTCAGTGTTGAGGGAAACGGAGTTAGAAATTGATCTGAGCGGAATCAAGTGCGCTGCTACTTAATGTTCCAGCCTTTACAAACAAAATCTGGTGGTGTAGGAACTGCCAAGGAAGGTCAGACCAGTCTGGTGTAGATAATCCATGAGCTGGTCTTCTTTGAGGCTAATGCTTTATGCTTCAGAAGAGGGTACGGAAGAACCCCACAGCTGTAGTGGAAAGTTTTGATGAGGGGCTATTTCTTTGTGGACAAGGGATGGAAGAGGGAGCCAACCATTGCAGGCAGGTTTGAATTTTCAATTTGAATATGCAAACTCCTGGAAGAGCGTTTAATCCCGTATAAATAAAATTAGAAAAGAGAAAGTAAAAAAACCCAAACCAAACAAAACCCCCCTTAATATAATCTTATTATCTCAAGCTTTTAAGAGTAATTAGGATAAAACAGATGTCTTGACTACTAATAATGTTTTAATACTGCTTTGCAGCTATTCCCTGTGTCGTGGGGGAGTGGAGTCATTGGAGTGGCTGTGCAGAGCAATGTCATCCTGGGCTGAGGATACGTAGGCGCTATGTACAACAGGAACCTAAAAACGGTGGGGAACCGTGTCCAGCTCTGGAGGAGAAGGCTGGCTGCCTGGAATACCTGACTTACCAGGGGGAGGACTGTGGCCATGAACATGGTATTCTCTGTTTCATCTCTCTCCACATCTCTCCATCACAGCCATCATAAATTTTGCTGATGTCAATGAACTGCCAAAAAAACCCAAAAACCAAAAAACAAACAAACAAAAAAGCATCTATCTGCAGTTAGCTGGTTAAAAATACAGTTTAAAATTTTACTTTCTACTGTGATATTGCTTTTTGTTCAATAATTTGTTTTCCTACTCTGGCTTTTCTTAATTTCTATTAAGCAAACAACTAAGATGCGTGCATTCCTCAGCTGGATATAAGTATCAATTATCTCTGTGCAAAGTTAGAACACAAATTCAGTATGAAACAGGAAACAGCACTCCTTGTGGGATTCCAGCACATCCTAATTCCTCACAGACTAGACTGCATGTATTTTTGATATTTTTCTTCTGACTAAAGAGAGCTTAGCTGTAGGGAATGGGGCTGAGGTCCAATGTTGCCAACACTTTATCACTTTTTCAATAATGTGAGCCAGCATCACCGTGCACAAGCTCCTGATTCATTCACCCACTGTTACAGTAACTGAAATATGACTCAGCTGTGCCTCGCTGTTTTACTGTAACTGTTTTCTTCCTCAGTTCCTGCTTTCATAACTACCTCTGAATACGGTAAAGAAAGAAAAAGACGAGCAGCATCTTCACTCTGGCCTTCAGACAAAGAAGCAGCAGGGTAATCTTTTTATCATATGTATGTGGGTCATCTTCTTCAATAGAAAACAGCTGGCTACAGAAAAAAATGTAATTAAATTTGCAATAATTAAACAATAAACTATAGCTTGTACTTGTTTTCTCTCCTGCAGTTTATTTGTGTGTTCTAGATGTTGTTTTTTATTACTTGGTAATTGTCCTGAATTAGACATTGGGATCATGGCAAATCTGGTGATGGCTGCTTTTGAAAGCCAACAGTAAACAATGCTAAAACAAAGCTGAATGCATCCTGAATATAAGTCTGAGAAATTAGGTGTAGGTCTCTGAACAAAGTAGGCTGAATGTGATTGGTCTCAAGCGACCTTTTTTTTTCTAAACTATTTGACGCAAGCAGTAAAAAATTTTGTTTAGTTACCAGTAGAGATGGTTATGAAGTTTAAATTAGGCTATTACTGGGTCTGTGATGCTCATAATGCTTTGTCCTGTGCTATTTTCTCTAGAACAATAAAACTCAGTGATATTCTTAAAGTCTCTCTTCCATTTTCTTTCAGCAGCTTAGAAGAAAAAATACAAGTTACTGAGATATTTTTCAAAATAATTTAAGAATACAGAACAGAATCTCAGAAAGTGAGATTATACATAAAGCACTGGACTGGGGCATAGAATGAGAAATAATTTCCATAATGTATTTAAGAATCCACTGATTAGGTTAGGGTCAGAAAGAGATTTGTTAGCAGTGATGATGTCTAACCTGCCCTTCAGAAACACCATTCTTACGATATGTAAGTCCATTCAAAGTGTCTACTTAGCTCATGCTTTATCTACGATAATTTGGTACTTTTCCTTCTGAGCAGATACTGTGTGGAGTTCAGGACAGAATCTCTCTCACACCACTGTGCTTTGGAGACGCGTCCGTACGCGCGCTGGATGCAGTACCTGCGCGAGGGACACACCGTGTGCGTCGCCTGCCAGCCCCCGGCCATGAGCGCGGACACGCAGCGCTGCTCCGGAGATGGCCATAATGCACACGGGTAAACAGAGCCCTTTGCAGCTGCCTCTTCTCTAGCAAAACCCAGTACAGGAGTGTAAACTTCTCAACATCTCATTAAAAGCTGCATTTTATTATACCTAAAACATGGAACCACTCACATTGTTTGTAGAGCTCAGGTTTTACCCTTTCAGTTCTCACAGAAATCGCTTTTAAAACCTAGATAAAATTGGGAAGTAATTTCAATATTAGAGTTCGATGCTTTGGTTTATTCACTATTGTGAAGAGATGATGGAACTTCTGTAGTGGAAGAGGACTTTTTACAGCTATGGGCACTTTTACTTAAAAAGGGTATTTCCTGCCATAGTCCAAATCCGATTGCAGGTTTAACAGTGGTGGATTGGTACTCCCCTCAAACCTATATACCTGGTTTTCAGAAAAGTAATTATGAAAGTAGACATTTATTATTCAGAACAGATTTTTATTTGATCCATACTTTTATTAATATGCATACTACTTAATACCTGTACAACCAGCTACTCAACCCACCATCCTAGATACTATACTTAGAATATAATGTCTGTTCCAGAAAGAATTTTAAGAGCTAGATAAATTAATTAAAGTCTTACAAGATTAAAAAAAATTAATCTTCTGACATTTTATACAACAGAATCCAATAACACGAAATACACAGCTTTTAGTCTTCTAATTTTTCATTTATTGTCACATTTCAGAGAGAAAATCTTACACTGGGAAGCAATTGGCAACTCTCAGTGCCAAGGAACCTGGAAGAAGATCCGACAGCTGGAACACTGTTCCTGTCCCCTGGTGCATAGTTTTATTTTTACATAAAAGTTTAAAAGACCTTTAAAATGGCAACAAAAAGAATAAGAAAATTAACACCAGTGCCAAGAAACCTACACCTTTCTGCTGCATTTTCTGGAGCCTTAACAAATTTTAAACTTTGTCAGAACTTTGACGAAAGCATTTCAAGAAACTCTCTCTCCCCTAATAACAATGCTAAGACTGATCTCTGTATTAGAACACTAGAAGCATGTTTCCATGTTTCTCTTTTGTAATTAAAGAGCTAATGTTTCTAACCCTTGTAGTTGCTTTTCCTGAAGTTCTCCATCTTTACTGGCCACAGCCCTGTCTACAGGGCTACTGCTCCTACTCAGTAGTGAGCCAGCCAAACATTCTAAAGTCTGAGAACAGTTACTGTCAACATTTAATAGCAAGGGTGAATAAAAATGTAATTTTTGAGAGCTAAAACTGATTTGTTTAGGTCCTTTGTTCTTCTCCAGTATAATCTAGACAATTTTTTACACCATAACTGTTTAAGTATTCTTCCTCTACAGTGCAGTTTTCACGTTCAGCCACCCTCATGAAGACATGTACCTAGTCAGCATTATTAAGGAATTGGTCTCCTCAGAACTTCATGTCACTAATACACAGTGTGACTTTTCTGGCAGATGAACTTAAAAAAGACTTTGTGACTAAGGCCTTGGCTAAGAGTAAAAAAAATACTAGTTAAAAATGCTCATCTACAATGATTAACATAGAAACCTGCAACATCAGAGCACTGGCACATCTGCTATGCAGGTTGAGAAAATTTCCTGTTGAGACATGCAGCATCTCCATGCAACATAAAGGCTCCTGCTTGCTACTCTTTCTAGCAGCTGCTGAAGAAACCATAGTGTCTCTTGGCAAGAATGAGGAAGGTGACCTGGTTGAAGCCCTGTCCCCAATAAGAGTGTGTTGTGAAACAAACCTTTGAACTGAAGGTTTTATCTTAATGAAAGCAGGCCTCCAAAACAGAAAGCAGTAAAATTACCTTAATACTTCCTAAACATTTCGGCCTTCAAGAATATGTTTTTCCTTTGTAATGGGGAAAATTACCTTGGAGAGTTTTGTTTTATTATGACAATTCAGACAGGTGCTGTTTCTTGTAAGGTTCTTGGAAAATAAAAATCTTAGGCAAGAAAGAAGAAAACATCTGAATTAAAGGGATTTCATTTTTAAAAGAATGCTATATTATGTTAGTTCAAGTCACTAGAGTCACACCAGTATGACAGCGGAAAGCATGAGTTTTCTGAGATTGTGGAAATCTCTTCCAAATTATCTGAATTCAGAGAGACAGGACAGTGTCATCATCCATCTGTTCCACTCTCCCATGAGCAGGACAGTGGCAGTGGCCAGCAGATACCTTGACAGTGACCCCAATCAAAGTGTATCTTTGCTTGCTGTCACTGTAGACAGGGACAGTGGAGAGTACAGATGAGATGTGTCCCATGACCTGTGCTATCAGTGACAGTGTATGCTTGTTACTGAGCCTCACTTTGGCCATTTGTTTTTGAGCTTTCCCTTTCCTGCTGGTCTGGAACAAGTCACTTGTCACGACAAGGTAGGTGGGACAAGATAACCAAGAAATGCTAAGTGCTGGTATAATCCTGTTCCTTTCCATGCGAAAAAAACCCCGAAACAAACAAACCAGTAACTTTGTTACTTGCAAATACAACATTCTATGAATTTACACATTTTTAACAACAGAAAAAAAGCCCAACAAACTACCAGCTCGTGAAATTAGCAATAATAATATAGACATACTTTTTGGTACAACAGAGATGTACAAGTTTGACCAGAAGTTTAAAGTGAAGAAAAACAAAGTAGAATGGGTTATAACTAGAATGGGCAGGAAGTAAAATTATGAAAAGGTCAATCTAAAAAGAGATACAGCCCTTTAAAAATACAGAACACTTGACTTTGTATTAGGCTCTGTCAAGCTAAGGATGTTGCTAGTCAGATCTAATACCCTTATTTACATAATAGACCTTTCTTAAATCACTGCAAACACTGTCCCATTTCAGAATCTAGGTCATCTATTATTGCATGTAGCTAAAAAGCCAGCCTTTACATTTAAGTCATCATTACCAGAGCAAGTGAGCTTCCATGAATGTTTTATACCTCTTACTCCTCTGTTCCATGTTTTAGGACAGCAACGCTGCAGTCCACGCTGAGACTAAAATAAGATGTTATTCTGAAAAGCTAGAGTAGGTCCTTGTGTAGGGAAAGGTCAGGAAGTCCAAATCAGTCTTGTCCAATCCTGCTCAATGTTCTCCACCGGTCTTTCAGCATGACACTTGTTCGGTTGCTGAAGTTACCATGGACCAAAATTTTAGCCCAGTTACCCACTCCGAACTCCCTTACTCCTGATTTCAGCTCCAAGTCTTCTTGGTGAGTCCAGCGCTAGGGCAAGAACAGAGAAAAGTACTGGATATATGAGCAGAGAGAGGTATTCATGTAATAATATATTTACTAGGAGCTAAGCTTATAGCAAATATAAAAGTTAGTTTTCAAACAGCTCTCTATTATGGAGTACAGATGTCAGAGGGGGTTTTTTTTGAGCACTGTATCTTGAAATGAGAGATGAATGATAAATTTGGAACTGAACCTGTAGAGCCTTATGGGGGCTCCCAAAGGGGACCCATGTTAATAAAGCCTTGGGTTAATTGGAATGACTGGATCAGAAGTAAAAAATGTTTATAGAACATTACAAGAGCCATAAGAACTGTAAATGGCTGAATCTGAAGGCCTAAAATTTATAGCGTGGTGGAACAACAGAAAGGTTCGTTTCCCAGTTTGTATAAAACCTCTTCCTAATAAGTAACAGATCACTTCCAACTACCAAATGGATAAATGTTGGCTATAAAGCAGAAGGGAACATTAGAGAATCATATTATGGCTCACCTTTACAACTAAAACTTTGAAAATTTTGAAGAACTGGGCAGAAAGGGAAATGCAGGTGCAAAGGAATAGCCTCAAAGCCAACTAGAAGATCTGATAAGTGCAAGGAAACGTCAATTACAGGTGAACAAACATCACTTAACTCTGAAAATAACATACCCAGTGGAAATGTAAATCTTATGGCTGCTGTCATTACACAGATGCATATCCTCCTGCTTGTGCACAAGGGAGGATGAGCAGGGACACCCAGCCAAGTATGACTGTCAGTGGCACAAGAAGTCCATGTGTTAAATGCCACATCCACGGAAATAGGAAGCAAAAATAAATTTATTTCTTAATGACATGGAATCCTTCTGGTATCTTGAAAAGATTCTGCTCTTGTAAGCAACATCAATTCAGTCTCTGGGAATGGGCCAGGTGACAATTCTGAGTGCTATTCTGCATGGTTTCACCCTTCTGTTGAATTTAAACTTCTAAAAGCTGCAGCAGCACTCAGACATGAATTGGGGGTGTCTCTGAGGGGGAAGGAGCTTAGATAACATTCTGCCTCAAAACTATATCAGATCAAAACTGTATCTAAAAAGGGAATTCTGGTTTTTCTCCAAAAAGGGAAAATGTGGCATCTACACAAAGTGCAAGCTGAGGTGTGTAAAGACCAAACTTCACATCTCAAAGCTCGATTTATTCCAGCTTAGTGCAAATATCAGGACCTCTTCAGTGAACTCTGATCACTGACAAACCTCACTTAAGTAGTGAAAGAATTACAAGTAATAGTAGTTCAACTGTATTTCTAAACAGTTAGGAACCTAAAACTTCTCTAGTCTACCCTTTATCAAAAATACTTCCTTTTTCCAATTCTTCCTGTTCCACAGATCTTTTGAAACATTAGCAGTGAATAGCTTTTTTTTTTTTAAACTATTATTAAAAGGCCAGAGATTCCACTGGAATCATGTAGCTCAATCTCATTTCAGAGCATGCCAGAAAACTTTCCTAAATAAAATCTTTATTCAAGTAACACAGTTATGCTTGACCTACAGCACCAGATAATTCAAATACTTCCATCAACAGAGACAATCACAACCCTTGTTACTTGCAATGATTAATTATATTTGCTGTTAAAACGGTTTTTAGCTTGTTTTGATTTTGAATTGCTTATATTGAGCTTTTTTAAAAAATAAATTTCTTCCATTTACCGTACAAATGAGGGGCCTACTTTACAGGTAAATCAGGGACTGACTCATTTTCTTTTCACTGAGGAACTGCACAAAGCAGTAGCTTGCCTCCTGCCCCACTTGCTGACAAGTTGTCTGTCCCCTCTGGGACAGAATTTATGTAGACTCCAGCTTTGCACTGTTAGAAGACTGTTTGAAAGCCTGGCCATAATGCAGTACTACGCTTGAGCTCACGTCAGCACAGTCCCTGGTGCACAGCAGTGTGACATCTGGCCAGCTCAGAACACCAGCAGAGCAAGCCTGAGTTTGCCAGGCAGAATGTGGATAAGTTCCCTCACATATCTAAAGATCTTGTTATTCCTTAGAGCCAGTTCTGCTCTAGTAACCTGTCTTCCTTTATGCATTATGGGACTCTGCTCTAGAGTTTTCTCCTTCAGCTTTAAATATATGGGTTTTTTTCCCATGCAAGTCTGACTAAATTTTTAATACACAGATTTTCAGACACGCTGTTTAATTTAAATAAATTATCATCCAGATTTTAGACAACTCAAAGGACTTGCCATAAAATTACTGGATATAAAATTGAGTACAAACAGTCCACTAAATTCTGTGACACTTGCATCCCCTAATTTAGGAATGAGAAAATAAAGTACGCGTCCTTTCAATAGCACTGCAGATTGTTCTATGCAGCTAACTGAAAACACTGCAGTGAAAGGCTGAAAATGGGCACTGAACCATTGCAAAGAAATGCCATGTACAAAACAAGAGCAAACAATGCCAACATTGAATGAGGGACTACATGGAAAAGGAAGTTCTAGAAGTCAACAGCTCTGACATTCATTGCATTCTTTCATGCATGTGGACAATTTTATAACCCAGATGATTAAGCAGAGGAGCAGATTTATTGTTTAAAAGGCCAATTATCATTGCTTTCCATAAAACATTTATGAGGTTTCAGTGGCAGGGAGTAAGGCATAAGTGTTACAGACAGAGCAAATGCCTGCAACTTTTCTAAGTGTTGAAAGAAACAGTTCTGAATCTTAAGTTTCATTTAAGTTCTTTTAAAACTTTCAATGCCACTGTCAGATGCAGTTCTCTACAAATTTAGTCTTTATATTTCAATTAAGGTTGAACTATAACAATGTAATTAAGCCAACAACTTCTATTTTTTTCTAAAAAGATGTGTGTGTAAGTCCTAGACCTAGACACAGTGCTTGTAGGTGACCCCATAACAGACTAGCTCAGCATAAAAATATGTGAATACAAAGCTTCCATTAGCTCTGTGTCATTGTGGTCCAAATAGTTTAATTCTTGACGCCGAAAATAAGCTTGATGGAAGTGTTCATGCCTACCAGCAACTGGCTAACAAGGTACCTATCCAAGTATATGCTGGAATAAAGTAATTATGTCTTTAAAGGCAAAAAGCAAATCCAGTAAGTGCTGCTGGGTTTTTTTTTAGGGCACTGGTTGTATCTGTGGGTTTAAAGAGGTTGTCAGTGATTCAATTATTCCTGAGATTTGTGAGAAAGTGAAAAACTGTTTACAGGGGCTTGAACTTCAAGGATAAATGAGGTCTCATAAGGACTGCAACCAGTTGGAGGACAGCATATAACTGAAGATTTAACCAGTATTTCAACTACTGTAAAAATGCTTAAAGAAACAGGAGTAAGTACAATTCTCCTCTAGAGAAAAAAAACAAAACCAGAGGCAGATTTGGTCTTCTGTTTCATGGAAAATGAAATATGAAAATGAACACCAGAAAAATGAAATAGCCCACATCAAAATGGATGTACGATGCACATAACTTGCACTATTATCTAAACAGAAAGACTCCACATTACTTCCTAAGAGATGTTATGACGAGGAATCCAACAATGGCAAAACATTTATTTGATGTTAATTTCTTCAGTTATCATGATAAAATGCTGAACGCTTATGAAGGAAAATTGGCTATAAACAAAAATCAGCTTGAAAGACCCCAACATCAAATCAACTTCAAATTGCATTCTATTAAGGCATACACTTCTGTACTTCCCACCAACAGGGAATTCTAGCATTAGTGAACATAGTGAATAAGTAGGGTTATTTTAAAGTAATTCAATGAAGTAGGCTTACCCATGAAGAGAACACAAAGGACCATTTGAAATGTAGCGTTATATGAAGACCCTACCATTTGTTTTATAAAAACTAGAGTAGCTTCTCACATAAGTATGTTTTTACAGCACATAAACAAAGTACTGAATTATAAAATTTCTAAATCTTTAACCTTCTAAGCTGGAAAACAAGTTGCCTCTGATATTTGCCCAAAATTCTCACAGGCAAATGATATCCTGAATTCTTTAATCTGAACCATGGCAATAATTTTTTATTTCAAACTAAGCTTTGGTAACAGTGTATTTCAACAAATAAAAGGCTTGGAAGCATTAGCAACAATATTTGAGACAGCAAAAATATGTTTTATTTCCTGTCTTTAAAAACAAAAGGACTGTAACAATTTCAGGAACTGTAGCACTTGAATTATCTATAGAACCTTAAATCTAAGCACTAGATCTAAAAATTAGATTAAATAAAGCTGAGAAAAAAATTTTGTGCAGTGCAGATTCATTTTACCTCCATTTAGAAGAGAAAATAGGTACAAACCTGTCTTCTTCGGCTACAAGCCAAAGAAACTTCATTTTTTCCCACATTTTGCATGTTGTTAAGACCTAGAAGACAGTTAATATACATCCAGAACAATGAGAAGTCAACATCAAGGCAGCAGTTCTGCATTCTACCATTTACACGTGACAAAAATGTACACAATTTTGAGACGCTTTGACAAATTGGGAAAATTTCAGTGTCTGTTTGCATATAAATATACTTCTATATATGAATACACATGAATCTTGCCATAGTCCAAGGGCTTCAAAAAATAGGCTATTCAAAAAACCCACTGTATTTTCTATACAATAGAGCTCACAGAAGAATTATATTTTAAACACTTGGGTAAAAATTGGTACATAATAATAAAACATTTCATTTTGGTAAAAACATTTTTACTATATGCAGTACTCTCATTTTACATAGAGAGAATGGGAAGTAACAACCAATCAGAGCTATGATTCTTTGTGCACAAACTACCTAATTTCCAAGTACATTTAACTGTGGCAAGCATTCAAGGCATCTTAAGAGTTTGTCTTTTCCATGTACAACATGGTCACATGCAGGAACTGTATCATCTCTCTGTGGCAAGAGGGTGTACTTATAAGTAGTATATTATCTATCTTGTTAGGTTTCTAAGAAGTAATACTAGGAAAATGCACAAACATCCTAACTTTGTGCACTTTACAGTACAATTTATTTTTCCAATCAGCTAACTTCTTTAGTTCCTTCCCAATCAAGTTACCTAGCACAGAATTAAGAAAGAAATGAATTTCAGTACTCCTCTGGCAGTTTTCTTTTGCACAGAATACTGTAAGTCGCATAAACCAACCACGCAAACCAGAAAATAGTGAATGATTTTGCAAAATTAATTGCTAGACAACCTTAAGCCACTTCACAGTTTCCTAAATATGGCAACTACCAAACCTGCATTTGTGCAGAAACCACACTCAACTTGGAGTGTTTTTATCCACCACAACCATTTTTGCATTAATCCAGTCTCATTGGATAGCAGTTAGAAATAAGTGTTTGACATGACTGTTTTGAAAGTAATACTCACTCTGAAGAGCTCTGCTCTCTTTGGGTTTCTGTCTCCAATGACTCCTGCAAAGAACACAGTAAAAGTGAAGTAAAAATACAAAGAACTTGATGAAAAGTCTATGAACAAGAGCAACAACATTTTTTACCTTAGCGTGGGGCTTTTTATGTTTCCAGATGACTGACTTGTGATACACTGTTCCTCTTTCACCAATCTTAAAAAAAAAGAAAAAACCAAAAAACTATTTCCTGGGCAGCAAATTGTCATTTATATGATTCAACAATATTTAAAGAAAAGACTTCTCTGCAGAAGCAGTGGCATACAATCACTAACTGCATCAATGCATCCACCCTCTTAACTTTGCCTCCCTACAGCTGGAGGAGGAATACAGAATCACAGAATCTGCTGAATTGGAAGGGATCCACAAGGATCACCAAGTTCAGCTTTTAGCCCTGCACAGACATCCCCAGGAGTCACACCATGTGCCTGAGACCATTGTGCAAATGCTTCTTCAACTCTTGTCAGGCTGGGTGCAGTGACCGCTTCCTTGGGTAGCTTGTTCCCAAGACATTACACATTTAAGTTGAAGATACAAGGCATTTTGCACATCTATTTTTTCATTTTTCATTTCAAATAATAACCTATTATTTCCATATGTTTTTTGAAAGAGTCTTTCATCATATCTCTCAGATGTAATTGTGTCAGGAGTTGCCCTTCTTAAAAAACAAATTAAAAAATCTTAGGACTTGTCTTCCTCTCTACCGTCTGCATCAGCCAATTTTCTTAACTAAATGATGCCAAGTACAAAATGAAGAAATACAGACTCTATCTCAGCTAAAGACTGCAACTTATTCTCCCTGAAAAACAAGTGGTGATAAACCTAGAATATTAGCATTTTTCAAAGTAAGAATGTAATTGTTCTGAAGGTTTGCACTGTCAGGATCATGAAGCAACATAACTATTTCCCTTCACACCAGTATCATTAAGAGGTCAGCTGGAAGGAAAATGTAACAGACTGATTCCATTTCCTTACTCTTTTTCTTCTTGAGATGATCTGTAGCCTGAAATTAGGACTAAAAGGAGTTCAATCAAGCACGAAAAAAGAGAAGTCTTTTTTATGCTTTTATTATTATAGACTGACAGCTGTTTAAACTGCAAATTGTGCAACATCACAAATAATTAAACTTAATGACAAGTTATTTGATGTAAATGCCAAAAGTAACAACCACAGAAGAGCACAAATTAAAAAAAATAGGGAATGTGCTTGTAGCTAATTTTCTATTGGACAGCAGTTTGGCATTTAACATCCCTCCTACCTACTCTTTGTTCTACAAGTTTCATGTTACTGTTCAAGCACATCCCTTAGCAGTATAATACTTAATACAAACCTTTGCTGTGTTTCCAAATCAGTTTTGTCATTTTCATTGACTTCCACAGGTTTGTTGTGCCATGCTGTTGCTCCCAACCCTTTAGATGCCACCTGTTTTGTGGCTTCCTGTGAGAAATGGAATTGATATCTTAAAACTAAAGCCAGGCAGTACCTAGATAGGAGTTTGCACTAAGATTAATATGTGTACTTTTTATTAGGATCAACAGTGCTTATTTCACAGACATTTTAGAGGTAATAACATTAAACTAAGTAGTTTCAAAACAACTTTAGCATTTTAAGTTGAAATCCATAAAGATCTTTATCAACTAGTAACTTGGAGAAATTTTAGTCATAGCTGCAATTGGTTTTTATATGGACACAAAGAAATACAATGAATACTTGCATAATGACTGAACTTATAAATGCGTGAAGTAAATTGCAGAGCTTAACTAAGACTGCAAATACTATCAAAGTACTCCAAAGTCTGTTTTTTATAACTAGGTTGGAAACAAAAACTGACAGGTCTCAAATTTATCTAGTTCTGAAGCACACGGCAGGATAAAGCATACACATAACACTTTCAAAAGCCCTGTCTAAGCAGGCCTTAGGCTTGCAATATAACCTTTTTTGCACTGGCAAAAAACATTTCTAACATCCTGCTCAAACTTTTAGCCACAAACTAAGATTATTTCTCCCTCATTGTCAAGGGAAAGAAGTAGTTAGTTATTCATTACTCTCTATAGAGTACCTCAAAGGAGCCTACTACACTGAATAAAGATGGGACAAACTTGTAGCAGGGCCTATAGTGGTAGGACAAGGGTTAATGGTTTTAAACTAAAGGAGGGTAGATTTGGACTAGATATAAGGAAGAATTTTTTTCTGTTTATTATGAAAGTGGTAAAACATGGAACAGGCTGCCCAGCAAAGTAGTTGACACCTGATCCCTGGAAACTTTCAAGACCAGACTGAATGGGGCTCTAAACAACCTGATCTAATTGAAGATGCCTCTGCTTATCGCAAGGGCATTGGACTAAACTACCTTTAAAGGCTCCTTCCAATCCAAACTATTCTATGATTATACTTCTACATCTGGCACTAGAAGAAAGAGAAGAGAGGATGAACAGTTAAAGCTAGAGTGTTCTTCTACAGAGAATGCAAGGCCCACTGCTGGGAAATCACCGTGTGCTGTACAGAAGTTGGAATTCTTCACAAAGCTGTCTCCTCCATGTGCCAGAATAACTCCGCTCAAAGTAAGATTTGCAATGTGGGTGCAGACAGTAGGACAAATGTGCAGGCAGTGGGGGTAAGTGAGGCAGTGAGGGCCTTAGGTATGCTAGTATGGAGTTCTGGGCCTTCTCTGACACTCCCAAGCCTCCACCTCCTCTTAGACTCAGAGGAATAGCCTTGAAAAATACACTTGAAAATTGAGAGTCAAGCAAAACCATTAGAAGTATTTGTTGTATTACATTTTGAATGTATTTAATAAGTTGTCTAGTCTCTCTGGTAAGAAAATGAAAAACACAGAGGAACTTCAGGATTGTTTATTTAAAATTTGCTTCTTATTACCTTTAGACGTCTGTGCTTTTGTAATTGAATAATTCAATATTCTTTTATATGAAGTAAACATAAGAGAAATTCTTTACAATCCTCTTGAAGATGAACTGAAGAAGGAATGTTGTTCTTGCCAATTTTAAATCACTTTTGAGCAAGACTGTTTGTAAGGAACATTTGTATTTACAGGAAAACAGCAATAAGTTTTCTGTCTCCTAACTCCTCTGACATTCCTAAAGCTTGCAGCCAAATTAACAGGTCTTGATTTTTTATTTTTAGTATGAGAAGTCATGTAGGCTTAAATAAAATAAACATTCAATATAAAGCTACTTTTTAAAGGAGTGCCATATCAGAACTGCTTCTCTTGAACAGATCTTTTAATTATGCTATTTTCCTAACTATTTTTCTAATCAAAACAGTTGTGGGATAAATATTCAGAGAAGATATTTTAGAGGAGTCTGGTTCCTACTAACTTTCTCCAAGACACATTAATTAAAACAAAAAGGTTGAATATAAGACAATCCAAAGGAAGGTAAAGTTTCCTTTTCATCTAATACAATAACTGAATATTGCCTAAACAACTCCCTTGAAAGAATAAATCTATTTAATTGAATCAGGTAACTTTTTTCAAAAGTTCTGGAAATACTTTCAACATACCTGTATTAAGAAGTTAGTTTCATTTTCTTTCATGAAAAGTTCAATGTAAGACTTGATTTTACTTATCAAAAGACTGTAACTGAAGCTTTGGAGAAGAGGAACATATGGATCCCTGGTTTTAATTACGGTTGCCAGCTTCACCCTTAAAGGCTAAGAAAAGCACAACTTTATACAACATAAATCCTGCAGTAAACTTGGTATCCATGCTAAACAGAAACTATAGAAAGATAAAAATGATTATATAGTTTCCTGAATATTCCTATACAACTTCATGCTGCAGTTTGAAAGGCTTCAAAAGTCAACTAGATATAAGACCAGGCATTTACCTTCTGTGCTCAGTAATGGTAAAGTGTAACAAACCAGAGATCCACATTTTCATTTCCTTTATGAATAACACTGAAAGCAGGGTTGTCAGTGAAGGAAAAACACCCATAAAAAGCCAACCGTTACTTGGTTCTCTCTTTTTATTTGCTGCCTCAAAAAGACAGCCCTTGAAAGGGATGTACAGTGTTCAGGAAAAGGACTACTTAGTATAGCAGCATTAAGGACACATCAATACTGATAATCAGAAATTCAAATTTTGTCTACCAATCACTCTGAATTTTACAGAAGCCAATATAGCCAGGAGAATTATCTTCTGTGTATAGGCTGCATTTTTATTTATGAATTTGAGTACTATTATCACAGTCTACACTTTCCAAGCACCCAAACCCTCCGAATGAAAGTATATCCAAAGAGTAGGTTATACACAGGCTACTACTTACATAGAACATGTGTCCCAATATACCAGTTGAAGATATAGGCAGCATTTTTAACTTCTTTTTGCCTACAGTCCTTCTATTGCTCTTTTCTCCACCCCAGCAAATTCAGATGTGTGCACTATTATATTAAAGAGATATTCACCCAAACTTGCAACTTTCTGAATTATGCAGTCAACTTCAAAGCAGGGGGTGAACTAATTCACCTATGTTGTCTTTTCCAGGCAGAGGTATAATAGCATCCAGTCTGAACTACAGAAGCTAATGAGTTTTCCTTCCCTGGGATACTTTGGGACATAGAACACTAATCATCAGAGGTTAAAAAAAGAGTCCACTGCAATAGAACTCAGCAAACTGGCTGTTAGGAGTTATGATGTCTCTACCAGCACGTTTACACTGTCTTTGCTCTGAGAGAACAGTATTATCAAATTCCCAGAATTTGTAGTGCCATCCCACTCCACATACAAAGTGGGAGAGGGGATGAAGAACAACTGCTGGTAGAAGCATTTTACTCCCACAAATCATCCAGTATTTCTATCAGTCTCCTAGCCAAAAATTTCCTTTTGTATTTTAAAGTGCCACAGGTGAGAAAGTGACTGCACAGATAACAATGAGATTGAAGCTATGCACGTAGGATTTGCTAGCTTTAGAAACCCACTCTCCTCTTTCTCCTCTGAAAATCAAGAGCTTTTAATGCAAGTTAAGGAAGTTACTACCTTATCTGATTCAGAGTCTGTAAACAGCCTTTCAAGAACTTCAGCAGCTTCCTTGAAATATCTGTTTTCCATATGGACTGCTACAATCTACAAGAAATAAAATTACAAGATATGATGAAATACTTTCCACCTGAGATTCTGAAAAAACAGGAGAAGTCACAATTCTACAGTTTTCTAAGGCTCCCAAAATTCAGATGATTATATATTTAAGGGTTACCAACACTTACCTACTTCTAACAGTTCTAAAATTAGTTTTGAAATTTATTACTATTGATACCTTTTTTTTTCAGATTGGCAGGTTTTGAAAGAATTGAACTGGTACAAACAGGAACCACATGAGATAGAAAAAGGTACCCTGTACAGATCTATTTAATCTGAACTAAAACTGAAATTTCAACCAAAGCTTTTTGTAGAAGGGGCTCTGTTTTAGCAGGATAGAATCACAGAATCTTTAAGGTTGGAAAAGACCTTTAAGGTCATCAAGTTCAACCATCAGCCTAGCACCTGCCACCATGTTCACCATTAAACCATGCCCTCAAGTGCCATATCCACATGTTTTTCCAACACTTCCAGGGACAACATCTCCACCACTACCCTGGGCAGTCTGTTCCAATGCTGTGAAACCCTTTGTGTGAAAAAAGCTTTTTCTAATACTTATCTAAACCTCCCCTGGCACAACTTGAGGCCATTTCCTCTTGTCCTGTCACTAGTCATGTGGGAGAAGAGACCAACCCCCACCCGGCTACAATTTGCTTTCAGGCAGTTGTAGAGAGTGATAAGGTCCCCCCCACAGCCTCCTTTTCTCCAGACTAAACACTCCCAGCTCCCTCAGCTGCTCCTTTTAAGGCCTGTGCTCCAGACCCTTCACCAGCTCCGTTGCCCTTCTCTGGACTCACTCCAGCACCTCAAAGCCTTTCTTGTCCTGAGGGGGCCAGAACTGGACACAGGAGTTGAGGTGTGGCCTCAGCAGTGCTGAGTACAGAGGACAATCACTGCCCTGGTCTTGCTGGCCACATTATTACTGATCCAGGCCAGGATGCCATCAGCTTTCTCGGCCACCTGGGCACAGTTGGCTCATGTTCAGCTGCTGTTGACCACCACCTCCAGGTCCTTTCCTGCTAGGCAGCTTTCCAGCTACTCATTCCCAATGAGTAGGTAGCATCCTGAAGGATTATGAATAAGTCACACAGACCTGAATTTGAATCAAGCGACGAATATCTTCATGAAGCTTTTCCAGTTTCATTTCTTCCCTTTCAAGTAAAGTCCAGAAAGACAGAGCAGATTCCAAAGGTGAAATTCTTTGATCATTTTCAAACTTTAATCCTTAGAGGGGGAAAAAAAACCCAAAGTACTTATAAAAATTAAAGGATAAAGTTAAATAGATTACATTATTTATATGCAATAAAGTAATATGTATTATATAATTTCAGATCCTTTTTCCTCAATTTTTAGGTGCATTTAAGAAACCTGAAGCAACTGTCTTCTTTTCAGAGAGACTGGTTCTTCCTACCCTTGCTAATAACATTACTGTTGCATATTCAGGGGATACTATCTGTTAGCTAATTATTGTTCACTTAAAATGCCACTTGCAATAGTGCTAAGTTCAGCATTAGGTATTTGGGCTGGCATTAATAATCGATTAAACTTAGCATCAGATATCAGAACATTTGATATTGATGCTAATAATTTTGTAATATAATCACCATGCTAAGTAGTTTTTTTTTCCTGAGTCTATCACTATTTCCATGTCTTAACTTTTTGTTGTATTTGAAGTGCTTAAACTGAGACACGTCATATTGTTTATTTTAATTGTGTAAAACCAAAGTATTTAGCTCTTAGAGCTGATATCTGAAACAGCCTGCTCTGTGTGATGAGCACAGATAAAATACTTTAATAACTAGAAAAAAAATAGGAAAGCTACTATATATTAGCTTTCCATGTACATTGTGCAGCTACACCTGATGTAATACCTACTACACACATGCAAGCTTCCTTACCACACAGGTCATTCTCTACACGGATAAAATAAAAACACACAATGAAGTTATATTCTCAAGTGTTATATATAATAACATAATTTAGAGCATTATCACAAAAATTTCATAATTTGTATATGATGAACTATTTTAAATATTAGAATTTGATTCTCAAGCTCAACTAAATCAAGATGACATAATACCTGACAAGCAACATAGGGAATTTAATTGTATAAAAACAAGACTTTGTGGCATTGCTAAGCTAGAATACATTTTTCTCTTCCATGCTCATGCTTTCAAGACTGCTTCTGAAGCCTTTAAATTCCAGCGAGTTTTATCAAACAGTGAAAAAAAAAAAAGTTAAAGTCTTCCAGAAACTCAAACAAAATCATCTTGGCTAAACCAACAAGCTGCAAATGCAGCTAAACAGAAGATATGGTAGTGAATAAGAGCCCCAAGGACTTGCTGCCAGTTGAAAGTCTTACAGTCTTCTGTAGGAAACATGGGCAGTCAGTCCTTTTCATCCATATTCTCATTCCTGCTGTCTGTCCTACTTTAACCTCCAGAGTTAAATGGGCAGAAAGGAACACATATCCTGAGTTTTAAACTAGTAAGAATTGCTCACTAAGAGCTAGTCAGTCCTTTCCAGTGTATTTCTTTTGTTGATACTACTCTGATAAAAAAAGACTGATAATTTAAGAAGTAGACGCTCATTCAACGTGCATGCAGCTAAGTCAGTCACGACAGAGTAACACCAGTCCTGCAGACAGCTCAGTCACATACAGAATAAAGATAGTCCAAAATGTGGAATTTATTCAATTTATTTATATATAGATATATCTATATATAAAAATATATATAGATATGCACAGTAAAGGCTATGTGAAAGCATATCTAATACACCTCTATACAAGTGCATGCAAATTTTTTTAAGCAAGTGAAAAAAAGAATCCGAGTATTTTACCAAGGTTTTTTCCTTGTGCAACTCTTATCAAAAGCTGACAGAGATATACTGTTTTTTTCTGATGTGGAGGTATTTGGGAGAGGCCTTTAATAAGAGCTGAAAAAGAAGAGAAAAGTTAAGTCAGTCTTGCTCCAGCACTGCCACAGTGTGGTTAGATGTATACTAGACACTATGTTATCAGATTTCACTAAATTTCTAATTCCTTAAGAAACCTATGAAGCACATTTAATTAGTATTCTTCCATGCTAAAACAACTTAAATAATATTTAAGAGCTTGACCAGAAGATTTCCTTTTTTGAAGAAGCAGCACAATTAATAACAGGTTTATATTCATCCAATTCAAAGACCATAGTATTGAATTTCGGTTTTGTTTTGGTGAGTAGGTTACTACAAAAGACAGCTGTGTGCTCCAAAGAACACTTCCATGGAATGCCCACAAACCCTCAGCCACACGCAGACTGGTAACACTTACATACTGATATTGCAAGTTACAGACCTAAAGCAGTAAAAGCTACACGGAAAGCTTACAAAGAAATGTAAATCTACAAAGGAAATCCTCCTTGCAAGGTTAGAAGGTCACAAGGATTATTCCATATTTTAAAATGGGAGCTACTATGAATTTCTCATGCTAATGTGCCGGATATAGTAATTCATCTTCATAGCATAATACAGAAATATTCAAAATAAAAAGTGAATCACAGAATTGTTGGGGTTCAAAGGAGCCTCTGGATATGATCTGGAGCCACTGCCTTCCTACCTTTCTGCACTTGCTTCAGTTTGAATTGACCTTCTTGTTGACAGCCAATTATTATTTCTGTAGTGTCTCCCTCTGACACATGCAAGAGTAACAGTTCTGTGTTTCTATGAAAAGAACACACCTACTTTTCTAATGCAATCCTATGACTGTGCTTAGCTTTTCCCAAAGACTTTTACAATACAGACTCTATAATCCTAGAACGCCTAACTCTTCCCTCTGTTGCTGAACAGAACTGGAACAAGTTCAAAATGTGCTATTCTTTTTTCCATTTCTTGCATTCTGTACAATTTAATTAATTGTTTCTACTAATCCAGTCCTCAGTTTTCCCAGTTCTTCTCAGGAGATAATTCCAATCTGCTTCTGCATTGACAGTGTCTCTGCTTTCCACCTTCACAAAACTTCAGTACAATTCTCCTGCTGAGTTGGCAGCCCCAAGGCCGAACATCAAGAAGCAACATAAATAATTTAATCTAGCAGCCCCCCATTCAAAGTACTTTATTAAATTCAAAAAACTCGTACATTGCTGAGATCAGTGTTACCTTTAGATTTCTTACCTCTTACCATATCCCATATCAATCTACTTGTCCTCAATCATTCTGCATGCCATTGTATTCCATTCTTTACTGAAGTTTGAACAAGTCATACTACTACATTCACTTGAGTCAAGAACATACATGCAAAATATCCCCCAAAGCTCTAACCTGGTATTCTCAGGAAAACTGCTTCTTACAGAAGAAAACATCATAAATCCACCACATTTACCTGAGACTTAGACATTTACTTCTAGTTGTCAACTACTCTCACCCTAAAGTTTATTTCTCATTTTAAATATATGTTTTTCCATTCAAAATCCAGTCACCAGGCTTAATTTCATCTCATCTCTGTCTGCCAGACTGTAGTTCACTGAAATATTTCTAGCACTGCTGTATTGCCCCCGTGTGCGAGTGCTGCCGATACTACTCAGCCCTCAAGCGGGTCTCCGATAGCCCTGGGGTCTCCCCGAAAGAGCTGAGCATCCCCCCAAGACTGCCGAGCACAGCGGACGGCCGGCTACGAGTGCTTTGGCACTCTCACCCTTCGGCGTGCTGGAGGCAGCTGCCGCTCAGGCCCCGCCGGACTCGCTGCCCCGGGAGCGGCTGTGCGACAGCCCCGAGCGCGGCGGAACGCCCCGGACCGCCGCCACCCCTCACCCTGCGCAACGTCCCTCCACCGCTGGAACTCCGCCCCGCTCTGCTCCGCGAAGTGCCGGCACAGGCAGGAGCAGGCGAACTCCAGCATCCAGTCCGCGGCCACGGCCTCCACTGCCGCTGGCGGTGGGGCCGAACTGACGGAGCTGCTGACGCAGCTGCCGCCGCCATCCGTCGCTTCAGGCACGCCGCCGGTCGCTGTCGCCATCTTCAAACCGCGCGCTAACGGCCGACAACCCCGACCTCCCCCGCGCTCGCCGCGCCGCAGCCAATCAGCGCAGCCGCCCCGCCCAACCCCGCCCTTCAGCCAATCAGCACGGTTGTCCCGCCCAGCCCCGCTCTTCTCGCCGAGCCGCAACCAATCAGCGTGGACGCCCCGCCTGGCCCGGGCGGTCGTCACCGCGCACTTGTTTTGGTCTGTAGATGGCGTTTGGTGCGTGGGCTCGGGAAGTTCGGGGGGTGCATGTCCTATGTGGAGTGGTGGCTGGGAGAGCTGCCGTGTCCCACGCTTCCTGGGAGAGTCAAGGGCGAAACGTGGGTGTTGTCTTGCATGTGTGATACGAAGGGCTTCTCTAAGCTCGTCTTCATGTGGTTTCTGGAGAGAGAAGGCTGCTGAAGGAAGGGAGGGAGGACAAAGCAATGTTTCAGAGCCTGCAAAAACTGAAAAGTGGAAGCTTCGACTTGGCAACGAAGCCCAGGATGGAATGAGAAGAGGGACAGTATTAGTTGGAGTGTGTCTAGCTGAGAAGGCAACCCTTTGTACATGTTAGAATGTAAAACCCAAGGAGGAAGAAGGTTGTCTGTGAAGGGCTGAATTTAAGGCAAACGCTGAAGGGCAGAACAGTTTCCTCCCAGCGACGTGATGGAGGGTCGAAGAATATTCTGGTAGATCTGGTGAAAGACTTTAATTTGAACTTTACTTTGCTCCAGGGAAGAACAGTGTGGTATCAGAGAGCAGGATGAAGGAGCTGCTGGGCCTTTACTGCCTCTGACTCTTGTGCTCGTGCTAAATTGCACCCATAGCAATCTTGCTGTGGCATAAATAAATTGAGGTCAAAGAGACAAGAAAACACATAATTTAACTTGAAAGGATCTTCTGTTTGGACAGCCGTATTAATAGAACGCAAAACTCAAGTTTGCACTTTGAAAGAAACTTAATATTTGGCAATAATTGTAAGCTTGTGTTGTAGTAAGCTTTCAGATATGTTTTTCTGTGTGTATCTACAATAACAACTTCGAGGACATGAATTCTTCTGTCTGGACTAATTGCTAGCATTTGCCACAGTGCTTGGTAGTACTTCAGGATAATGGCAAGCCTGACACTGTCACAGTTTCATCATGCTGCTAGTAATCTCAGGAATCAAAATTCTTAGTGTTTGACATGAACCAGGTAGACATAGAAAATGAGATGGTTATGCATTAGTGTTCAATTGAGCAGGCGTTTTGTGAGTTTTGCAGGGAACTGACAGGAAGGTGGATCAGAGCTTGAAATTACCGTGATAAACAACAGCAGGACCAGTGTTGCCCTGGTTTTTCAGTGCATGCTTTGTTCGCATTAGCATTAAAAAGCTTTCTCGTAAGTTGTAAGATAAACAATGCTTATGTTTTTGTAAGGAATCTTTTCTAAGCTGTACTTTTAGAATTGTTTTACATTCCTTCTCCGGAGGCGGAGAAAGGTGATGAACTGAATTTATATCCTATCAATTTAGAGAAGCTTAACCTCTTCACCCAATAGTTGATTGTCTGTACATAAGTGTGAGAATAAATGGGGGGCCAAGCTTTTTGCCCGTTGGCCCGAGACCTTGGCATGTGTATGAAACCTGCATCCATGCCTGCTTCTTAGTGTCGATCGGCGACAGACCAGGTTGCTGAGTGTAAGCTCTGCTCTGTAATAGCAAACCCATCTCTGTTATCGTCCCTGTGTTCAGCACATATTCAACACACAGCTCCTGTGAAAAAAATTAACTCTGGCTTCACCAAAATCAGCACAGCACCCAGCTCTGAGTGTCTTTGAGGAGCCCATAATATGTGGGCAAATGGATTTCAGGTACTGCCTGTCTCTCCCCCTTGACAGATCTTTTTTAATCCCCAAAAAACTGTGCATTTTAGCTATTTCAGAACAACACATACAAATTCAGGATGAAATCTTACAAAGCATCAAATAAGGCAATAAGAATTACTTACCCTCTTCATCACAGCAATAATGTTAAAAATATGCAGATTATTTTACTAAAATGTTTAAATCTTGGCATTAGTATTACTTTGTTCTGCATTTTCTTTTTGGTGTTATTGGGAAGTAGGAGACCCCTTCATCCTTCTCCTCATTTTTAATTTTGTTTTTGAAAGCAAGATAAATAAATTCTTTTATCTTTTGATAATTGGGCCGTATTAAGTTCATGGAATATTTAATCTTAAAAGCAAAGAACCATTATACAAGAAACATCACATACTTACGTGGTTAATTTATTAATATATGCTGTTATTTTTATAACTGCAATAGAATTACATGTGTAAAGCAGTTTTTCAAATTCGTCCATGAAAGCTCAGCAACACAACCAGTAGATGGCCCCAGCCTAACATCTCCCTTACACCGTGGTGCTCTGGTTTGCTGGAGGTTGGATTGGTGAAACAGTTCTTGCTAGAATATTCAATGCACTTATATATCAAAAATTAGGGATCAGAATGATGGATAAAGACTTTATTCATAGCTGCCCGAAGTATAGGGTACCCTTCCGTAAAGCTGGGAACCAACCGAGCGTTCAACTGAACGTTTAAGGAGATTTGACTTTGCACCAATGAAAACAAGTACGTGAAGAAAGTGCCTCTTCTCACAGGTGGTGATGTACACAGAATGAAAATTTGAAGTAAAATCTAGACCATTTAAAATGCTGTAGGGAGTAAAGTCTGTGCGAGTGAGAAGCTGAGCTGGAGATGAGCTGTTGAAAGCAAGGCAAGAATCAATCTAATTTCATTCAATATTGTGATTGGAAAAATCATTTCTCTTGCTATTTAAATTAAAAAATCACAAGACTCAATGAAGTTTTCCAGCAGTAATATTTTAAGAATTGAATTCTACTGAGTAATACAAGGAAGGAAGGATTTTACTGTGACCAAAGCACCAGCCAGGGATTTGTAAATGCAGGTGTGGTGCCTGGCAGTGACACAGATTTTCAACTGGTCTTTGTCAGGTAGTTTATTTAAACCCATATTTTAATATTTAAATAAAAGTGGAAATCATAAGGAAAAAATAGTGTGTGTGACAATAATACTGTGCTGTAGACCAGATGGTTAGAAAAAGCAAGCATCAGGGGGAAGTTGCTCAATTGGATGTGTAATTTATTATATCTGCTTTAGCTTGTTTATACACTGATTCCATAAGCTGTTGGGTACCTGGTGAGTGCATGCATCGGGGTATATTTGGGTAATTGGAGCATGTATCTGTTAAGGATATAAACTTTGAATTTAGATGTTTAGCAGTTTCAACATACTAAGGAACTAGAAAGTCCCAATAAAATGTAATATGAAATAAAGAGCATTCATGTATCCATTCATGCCATGTTGTAGATGGAAACGAAGTATAGCCAGAATTATTTACTGACTTTGGATGCCTAGGGTGAAGTATCTTGGACCTGGTATTTCATAGTAATTCATAAGTTTAGACTGCCAATAGTCCTCTAGAATTAAGTTCCAAGAATACTAAAAGAGGAAAGAAGGACAAGTTATTTCAGTGACTTTGGTTTAGATGAAGAGCAGGTATCCTAAAGCTGAATTTCTGACTAATGATGGATAGCTGCAATTCCTTTAAGATCTAAAGTCTATGAAATGTTAAATTACAACAATGAGATTTTAAGACTCCCCAATCCAAGCTGGGAGGATTTAAAATGGGGTATAGAAAATGAAGAAAACAGAATTAATGACAATTTTTAAGAATTATGATTTAAATTATTTCAGTATGGTCATGGATTTTATAGAGAAAGAGAAGTTTTAATTTTTCTGGGCAATACTCAAATTCCTTAATGTAGCAACCCTTCTGCAAGTGCTACCTCATTCACTGTATCAGGTTACTCTTCTACAGCAAATAAGGGATTGGCTACCTCTCATTTAGTGCCTTCTTCAACACAAGCTTTTGTATTCAACACAATACTGTTCATGTATTCCCAGATCCAAGTGAGATGGGGATCTTCTGAAAAAAACCCTCTCATTAAATGACCTGAAAAGATATTCATACAGCTGAGCTGAATTAACATTATAAAAGCAATCTCAGATATTTCTGATGTTCTGAATCAGTCACTGATGTTCTCTTACTGCCGCCTTTCTTTTGCATGATTTTTTTGGGATGTGAAATCATGAAGAAGCAAATACAGAATTAAATTTATAAAGATTTCTTAATTGTTGCTGGATAGTTTCAGATTTTCAAACACTAATTGTAAAGAATGGAATTCAGTATTATAACTAGTATTAACTACTCCAGCCAAGGGCAATTCATTATTTTAATATTACAGCTTGTTTCGGTGACACTAGTAGGTCTCAGCTCCTTTCCTACTTGAACATACCTCAGAAAATACTATATAGAAGTGTGACTCTCTTAGTACTAGAATACATCAGACATTAATTTAAATTTTTAATTCATTTTTTACCTTTGACTTAATAATTCTTTTAATTCATACTTGCATATTTCGTAGGTTCAACTGCACAACAAATAAATATAAAATGTAGATCTTTTCTTTCAATACTGCACTGGCCCACTTTGACATGTAACCTCCCCAGATGTTTTTCTTGGTTCCTATCCCAATATTTGTATGTATGTCTGCATTACCTTTCTTTTGTCCTTTATCTTCTTAAAAACACAACTTAAGAAATAATTATCAGTGCTATTTTAAAATTGCTTGTAGTTATGCATCATGCTAATAACTCCATGTGTGTTGACTGCTTTACAAAAAAAAAAAAATCATGCCACTGTACAGAAGAAATAAAAAGAAAATCCTTGGAAAAATAATGGAACAGCTAATATGAAACTAATTAATAAATAATTATAAGTGAATAGCAGAATTAATGCAAATTCATTTGTGTTTATGGAAAGTAATCTTTGTTGGCTGTGGCTGAGATAGAGTTCATTTTCCCACAGCAGCCGTCACAGTGCTGTGCTTTCCGTTGGTAGCTGGAAAGGTACTGATAACACTCGGGTGTTTTGGCTACTGCTGAGCTGCACAAACTTTTCAATTTTTTTTTTTTTCTTTACTAGACTGCCTTTTCTCAAGCTACTAGTTGTTTCCCATCTTATTTTCTGTCCCCTGTCACCCTTAGAGTGATAGAGTAGCTTGGTGGGCACCTGGCATCCAGCCAAGGCCAACCCACTATACAATCCTGTCAAACCATCTTCACATTGTATTTTCTGTAATACTGCTTGCTTAAAGGATGAAGAAAATTGGAATTTTGAGGTCTGTTGAAGCTGTAGACTTTGACAGAGTTTTACACCATTACAAATGAATTTATTTTGTTTTTCAGTCTTAGAACAAAGTAAGTTGGGGTTTTTTTCATCATGCAGAGCTACTAGAATGAGCCTTAGTAGCAGGCCTTTCTTCTGTGGCATAATGTTGGCTCGGGACTTTCTTCTGACAGCAGAAGAAGATGTTGTTCGTGGCAGCAGTGGTAAGTGCATGCAGTAGTTGGGCTGAGACCTCCCTACGTGCCACTACTTATACAATAAGTCTTTATTGAAAGGGTGATAAAGTTGTCCAGAGAACCTGTGGATGCCCCACCTGTGCGAGTGTTGAGGCCCGGCTGAATGGGGCTGGGAGCAACCTGGCCTAGTGAAAGGTGTCCCTGTCCATGGCAGGGGTGTTGAACTGGGGGGTCACTAAAGGTCCCTTCTAACCCAAGCTGTTCTATGATTCCGTGATTATCAAGTGTTGGGCATCGGGTGCCCTCCACAGTAGAGTCCCACTAGGGCCTTGGGGGTTGGGCGTGATCAAGGTTGGAACTTCGTGGGGGCACTGCCAAGCAACCTGACAAACATTCCATAAGCGTTCCACCGCAGTTGGTCAGGTAGCGTCTCCTGCATGTGGCTTGTTTTAAGATATACAATTGAAAGACTGCACAGGAAGATGTATTTGTCAGGTGCTTCATGTGTGAATATTTTGGACACAGCCAATGTTTAAATTGGCCACCGGTGTATTTTGGGATTGCCAGTTGCAGAGAGATCTTCGCACCAGAGCATCTTTTATGTGTGGGCTGGTTCTTGTGAGCTGAAATGATCACTTCATGTTGTGACTTTCGGTAGATTTAACTTGCCCTCTAAACTGATCTTCTTGGTACCAGAAGTGCCTTCATGTTTAATTAACTTTTTTTCATGCTTGTGAATAATTTATAATGTCCTGTTGACTTAAGAAATGGCAGAAAGTTGGACACAGGCAAAGTGAAGCAGTCCTAGTATTTCTACTTGTGTGTCTGTGACTTAATTCTCTTTGTGAAGCCCAAATTGACATTGTTTTCTGAAAGATTTTCAAAGTGTATCAGCAGGGAGATTTTTTTTTCTAGAACAAATAGTCATGGAAAATCAGCATGAGACCTTAATTCCAGTTAAGAGAAGACTAAGCAACCTGTTATCTGAGGATGGCTATGAACTAAAAATGACTTAATGCTATCATGCAGAGCAACTTAAGTGCTATGAAAAACTGCCATAATTTCTTTTTGTAATTTTCCTATGATCTTCAGAATTCTCTTTTTTATTCCTACTAAATGAGATTCTTTTTGTACTGTGTTCAGCAAGAGGGAAAAATAACCTGAAAACAAAGTATGTTTGCAAATCCTCAAACACTTGTTTTTAAATCTCTCTAGTAAAAAGAGTAAACATTGATCTAATTTTTAAGTAGTGTTGGAAAACTTGGCTAAGTGTCAATGACTCTTGCTTTGTGCACACTATATTAAAATATCATGCTGAATATGTGTGTTGTTTTCAATGGCATATTTTTGTACTTGCCTATCTTTGCTCTTACATGTCAACTTTGTATCTTAGTACTGCAGAAGCAATCTTACAAAAAAAAAGGGTTGACATGGAAAAGACGCGTAGACAGCAAAGAATGGGCGACCATGGGGTGTTCCACTGCACAGAAAAAGAAGATACTAATTGAATTTACTATTTTTCTTTGTGAATGGCATTTCACGTAAAGAAATTATTTAGTTATAATTTTAATTTAGCTGAAAGAAACTTTTTCCAAAGCATAGTGTAGTATAAACTAATATTTTATTCTTGCTCTCTAATTATAATTTAACATCTTACTATTACAGTCATGCCACAGCTACATTCTAAGGTGGAGGAAATATCTTCAGAAGACATGAAAGAGCAGTGATATGCTGAAACACATCATATACTATGCTTGCTGAATTGCCATATGATTTTTGAATGGACAAAAATAAAACCCCCAGATTTTTACAAATAGCTGTCTCAGGACTTGGGTTTTCATTCAAATCTTACTAGAAACTAAATTCACTGATACCTGCTTTATTGGTGTTTGTTCTTGTGCCAGCCTTGGCTGGGAGCTCAAGTAGTCCCCTGTCCCAAGAGGAACTCATGTTAAAATGATAGACACTAATCAATCAAATTTCCTCTGTCTTGGTTTTGCTCTATTATATCAAGTTAGTCCATTGTTCTCTTGAATGTCAGGCACTTTGTTTTTTAAACATATCCATAGCCTGCTTTCATAGTTGTTTTTGGTCAGATATGAATTCCTTTGTGGTTTATTTCAACCAGAATTGACCATAGTACTTTCTAAATCATCTCTTAAGTGCTAGTATGTTTTTTTTCTGCCAAGAATTTCTTTCTCCTGGGTTCTACCACATTCTTAGATAATTAAACTGTGATTCATTGATAACACTCAATTTTGTGTCTGGCCAAGTGTTTAACTTTTACATCTACTAAGCCCTATTTCAGAGTAGAAATCCTTGTTACTAATCCTGGGTTCCAGAGTGGTGTTCCTATTCTCTCTCCCTGTGTGTTAATTTAATCTTTTGCATCTATGGAGTGCCTTGAAAATGATACTATAAAGGCGCCAGATATGCCCACAGGTTTTCTGCATGTTTGTGTCTGATTTTTCTTGTTTCTTTTAATTAGGAAAGTCTAGATATGGAAACAACTGGTGAAGAAACAACTAAAAATTCAGGTAGCATTGTAGGCTAATTCTGTTGTAAGTTTCCTTGACTATGCCCTAGCCAAAAGCTTTTTCTTAAGCAATTGAAATGGACTGGACTACTTGGTATTTTTTATCTATTAAAAAATCTGTATTGCTTTTGACATTACAGGCCATAACCACAGATTCTAGGGCTGTACTGGTAAAGAGCTCATAGGTATTCAGACAAAAAAGTCCCAAACCCCAGTGTTTTTCCTAAACACATGCATGATAAAAGGCTGTGGACAGGTGGGAGTACCTGTTGTGTAGTACATTTTGAATATATCATTATTTGCAACAGCACTTAAAGAGTTTAATGTTCTATGCAGTAATTTCATCATAAGGAAGTAAAGCAAAAGCTTTGCTTTGTTGAGTGCTATCAAGATACATTGGAAAGTAGGGTATAGGCACAGGTTTTCTTAAGAGCTAATTTCTTGCATGGACGCAAGGTTTTTTTAATGGAAATACATGCACACACTCAACTTTAAATTTCTTACCTTCATTCTGCCAGTAGCTTTTCTTGAATGTCTGTACCCTGTGCACATTCTGTATTTTTCCTATTTGGGATCCTTATTGTTTTCCAGTAAAAAAAAAGACCTATCCAGCCTTGAAAGAATGGTAACTAAAGAGACTTTATAATCTTACTCATGTGTTTTACAGTTCTCCTTGAAAATCAGGTGTGTGTTTTTTTACTTCTACTGTGCACTGATTAACCCCTGCCTGCCTTGAAACTTCCCCTGAACTTAGACATGGGTGATACACATCCTTTTTTCTGCCTCTTTGACTATCCTGCTTTATCTTAAACTTGTTTGTGACATTATTCTAAATTCTTTGCTTTCAACAGAACCTAGAATATGTGAGACAGATTCTTCAGTCCCATCTTCATCTGCCTCAGAGAGAGATTCATGCAAAGGGAATAAAAGGTTTGTGTATGGTTAAGTGATAGTTTTTCTTTCTCAATAGTGCCTTCACATGACTCAATAATGTTTTCAAGGGGTTTTGGACTGGTGGCAACTACAAATAAATATTACTATTATTATTATTATTGTTGTAGTCTGAGAGTATAAAGAAAACAAACACTGGCAGGGGGAGGCCATTCTTTTTACTAGCCATCAGATTTTATTTGAAAACGCAGTATTTATGGTCACTGGTAAGGTGATGATGTGGGTTGTGGCTGATATTGTATGAGTGAAATTCATTGGTTCTGGAACTGACGCCAGAATCTTCCCTCTGAAAACCTTTGTCTATTTAGTATTGAGAGATGAAAATTATTTTCTTGAAACCAAAGACAGTTTAGTTAGAGGGAGAGCCTGTATGGAAGTTTGAATGGATTTTTTTTTTTAATCACTCGGACACTGTTTCTGATGTCTCTTTGGAATCAGTTCATGTTTCTGTATGAAACTATCCTTAAACCAGAAAAATGTTAAATGAAAATCTCATTTATGAATTGCAGTAGTAATGAAAAAGGGGTTTCAGATCATGGAAACAGAGCACGGATAGTGCCTTCCCTTGCTAGATAGAAACACCTTGTTCAGCATACTTGAAAGCAGACAATTATGGAAGGAAGGGGTTTTGAAGTAAAATTTTTAAATAAGTGTAAAATGTTGATGTTTCACAGGGTGGCTATGTAATGCTAAGTGAAACTCGATTTGTGTGTCTGAGAGAGAGAGACTGGACAAAAGGAGTAACTTCATTAAGAAATTTCTTTGCACACTAGTGAAACATTTTACCTTCCTAAGAAACATCAAATATTGCTGTCACAAGGAAAATCACATAATGTACTTTGAAATCAGATAAAAAGTCCAATGATCTGAAAACTTGGTAGATTTCAGAGTAAATTCTGAGATAGTGTTATCTTAAATTTTGGTATTGCTTAGGGTGCATTTTAATTTTTCACTTGTTTGAATGTTTGCAGACAGAGATACGGAGTCTTCAGCAGTGATTCCCTTTCCTCTTCTGATGATGATGATGAGGATTTTGAAATGCAGAGGAAGAAGAGAAATTTAAGGAGGTTAAGAAAATTGGAATAGGGGAGGGAGTAGTCTGCCTGGGAACACTTTGCATATGCCTAACCATGAAGTGTTACCATCTTCATCTTGTACCCTTTCTAAATTGTGGCAATATTTAATCATACCTGTTGGTATTGACAACTGTAAATGGAGTCTCTAAAACTGGATTTTTAGAATGGACTTTTAATATGAAATTTGATTTCTAGGTGGGAATGGGAGGAAAGGCAGAGATACACACTTTGATGTATTTTCTTGATGTACAAGTTTACTGCTTCTTGTTTTTTCAGAAAGAAAAACACTATACGAGAAAATGTTATAAGCTGGGGAAATAGGTTTTGTTACCTAAAAAATGCTCTAGAAATATTAATTTAATAACAGTCTAACAAATGAGTTTTCAGCCTGACGTCTTTCAGATATGTGTCTTCTGGCCTGCACATTCCAAAGTCCTCAGGAGGGTCCAGGAGTAGTGGCAGCCTTTATAATGTTAATCCCCACTGAAATAATTGTTCTCCTGGGCTGTAACTTTTTGAAGGTAAAAGCTAAAACTATTTGAAAGATGTCAGTGTGTTTGGGAAGGGGAGGAATTCTTCTGTCATACTAATCAAGGTCAGTCCTTAGTCTCCACATATGGAATGATTGTTCTAAGCTTGCATTCCTATATGTGCTGTGTTGACTGGCATGGATATTCGTAAGTGCTAAGAGTTGTTAAAATAATTAACTTAGTTTAATGTCTGGAGTGACCATTTTCCTTTATCTACTCATAGCCATTAAATGTAAAAAAGTTGGAATGAATATTTAACTATTTAGGAAGTTCATGCTGATTTATAAGGTCTTCTGCATTCACTTGCTATCATTAGAAAATCAAAAATCTTCTATCTGCATTGTAAGTTGGAAAGCACCTTTTCTTCCTCCGTAATTCAAATCGGATCTCTTCTGGTCAGCTTTCAGAACGGTGCCTTAGCGGGAGTTAACAAGGATACCATGAAAGTGGGAGGAAGTTTGGCTGGTGTGGAGCAAATGCAAATAGATGGTTCAGTAAGTGTTTTTGATTCATTGTGGCAGTGAGATGTTTGCAGTATTTATGAAAGCTTCCAGTAATGGGCCATCTTCAACTCCTTTGGTTAATGGTTTTCTCTCAACCAATCCAGCTTCTCATGGGACCTTATTGAGGTTGCAGCTTTCTTTAACATATAAAATGTGTTCTGTTGGCTTCATCTTTAGGTACAATTTGATGGTGTGGGTGGTCTTTCTGACCACATTTCATCTTTAAAAGAGATGGTCATTTTCCCATTGCTTTATCCCGAGATCTTTGAGAGATTGAAAATTGAACCTCCAAGGTAACAGACACTGTTTAAAACTCTAAGTTCTAATTCACCTATTTTCAGGAGAATTCAGCGAGGGCGTCAATATGTTTTCATGCTTCAAAATTCTCTGCAGGGTTGATTTTTTTTAACAGTAGTAAAACGTACAAAAAAAAAAAAGTAGTAAAATTTAAAAAAAAATTGATAGAATCCAGTATATATGTAGGTCCAAAGATTTACTGTGTGGTGAGACTATCCTTTAAAAGTGTCTTGCCTTTCAAAGATGGAGTTGGGGATTTTTTCTTTAAAGCTCTATGTGTCAGTGGACTTGATTAATTTCTAAGCAGGAAGTACTTTCTACTGGTATTCAAAGGTTTGTTTAGTGAAAGTCCACTTGTCTCTGCCACCAACTTTTTCTTTTCCAAGTTCTCAACCATCAGTTTTACAACTGATAGGACATGCAATTAGAAACTTGCAATGTTTGTTGTGCTTGAACTAAAATAAGAATCTATCCTCTTTTTACACAGCAACTTGGCTTCTGTGTTACACAAAAAATAAAAAATCAGTGTTTAATTGTTAGCTTTATAAATTCTTGGTCAACAAAACTGAGCCATGGCATATTGAACTAGGACCTAAAAGTCTTTGCCTTCAGTAACTTTAAAAGTATTTAAAAATAGAAAGAAAATATTTCTGTGCTTTACTTCTTTATTCATTGAAATTCTTTTTTGAAGCAGCAGTGTATTGGCTTTTCTAGTTGATGTAAGTGCAGAAATGCAGACTATCTTTCCAGCTTTAGAATACTTCTTCCTTTATCACGAGCAAAGGGAATTCTAGTAACTCAAAGCTTTTAAAGGGAGAATTGAATATTTTACTATAAAATCTTGCCTTATGTGAAAACAAGAATGAATATGTGTGCATCATTGAAAAATGAACTGGTGGTTCCTAAGTTAGCCTAGTATCAGATTCTGATTTGGAAGTTTGCTCTTGTATGGCTCCAGCCATGCCTGGTGGATTGTCAGAAATTTTCAAAGTGTCCTTTTGGGATGCTGCAGGCTTTTCTCAAGGTTTTGTATTTCTCCATTACCCTCTTTACTGCTTTTGTTTGCTGCCTTGTAGAACTGTGTAGGAACACTTCTGACTTTTCTCGCACTTCAGCTGTTACTGCTATCTTATCCATGAGGTGTTTTGTTTAGGAGAGCAGAGCTGTGTGTTTTAAGGGTGGGGTTTGTAAGATGCTTTTCTATGATGTTTTTTTCTTACGTGAGTTTTTTCCTTATGTAATTTTTTTTTTTAAATTGCAGAGGCTGTCTATTCTATGGTCCACCGGGGACTGGAAAGACACTGCTTGCTCGTGCACTTGCTAATGAATGCAGTCAAGGTGACATGAGAGTAACCTTTTTTATGAGAAAAGGTGCTGAGTGCCTGAGTAAATGGATAGGAGAATCTGAACGACAGCTTCGTATATTATTTGAGCAGGTAAGGTTGAAATGTGCCATGTGTTCTGAGTTGGAAATAATTTTCTATGGTCAACAAGAACTCACTCTTCTTTTGTTTTGTCAGCTCCTTCCACTGAAATGGGGTTGCCATTGATGCCTTTTGTAATTGAGTTTTATGGGCTTGAAATCCAGAGATGTATTGGGAAAGATTAGTAAAAGAAATAAGAAAATCCTACAAAGCACCACCACTACTCCCCTCCACCCCCCAAAACAACAAACCCAACAACCTCCCAAAAAGCAAGCCGTGGTGGCTTAAGATCAGAGGGAAAAGAGATGCAGGCTGAAAATGTGGTCATTTGAATTGGTAACAGAGTGCTGCTTCCAGACCCTGTAACTGGGTTAAGTCCTGTCTCTGTTCTTGTGGTTGCCAGATAGATGTAAAAACTATTGGTATGGTTTGTTTCTTGTCACCCAGTCTCCCTGGGTTGACATAGGCTGCTGTCTTTGGTTACTTGAGCCACTTTACTCTGTTAGCTCAATTAGCAGAGTCTGAAAAATCTAGTTCATGCCTTTCCAACCATGATGTTTTTCATGTGTTTTCTCTTTCAAATAGGGCTGTTTTCCTGATGTCAGTATTCTTGTGTTTTCATTGTAGGCCTACCAGATGCGGCCTTCAATTATTTTCTTTGATGAGATCGATGCTCTTGCTCCTGTACGGTCCAGCAAACAAGACCAGGTTCATAGGTAGGACATGTTTTGTATCTACATATATGCTGCCTGATCTTTGTGAAAAAAAGCTGTCAACTTACTTAATTTCAAGTGGCACATTCATTTTTCCTGAAAATTAGTAACTACATACAGATGAATCTCAGATGATTTTTAAACAGGAATTGAAAACAATTTGCTGAGCTTGATATCAGCACAAGGCCTCTGTTACCTTATCTGTATTTTGTTATGACTTAAAATGAGTCTTTTGCTAAACAGCATCTCATCAATAAAAACTTGTCCTTTTTGAGTGATCATTGGACAAGGTTATGTGTAACTGAAGAAAATTTCCTGAGCCGGTGAATGAAAATAGTATTTTTCTGTTAGCTCTGTTGTGGGAACACTTCTGGCACTTATGGATGGCTTAGACAGCAGAGGAGAGGTTGTGGTAATAGGAGCCACCAACAGACTGGATTCTATAGATCCTGCTTTACGACGACCTGGGCGCTTTGAACGAGAATTCCGCTTCAGTTTGCCAAACAAAGAGGTCAGAACTTCCACTCAACCTTAGTGCTTACGTGGCAAAGTTCATCTTTATAACAAACCCCTGGAATGAGGCAGCATTGTGCAGCAGTGCAAGTCTCCAACTGTAGTGTACGACCTGGACACAAGGGATATCTGGAGACATTGCATTGTACTGTGCAGGGCAGACCTGGCACTGAATAGATATGGTTGGGGTGCTTTCCACAAGTAGTTAGTTCTCTAGTTAGTTTTGTTTTCTCTGTGACAGGTAAAGAAAGTGGGATGCTGATACTAACTGAAATGTGTAAGAAAGAATGAGTGTTATAATTAGTTATGAGTGAATTAATTAGTTGTAAACTACTCCTCTAGCATCTCAAAAGTGAAAGAAGGGGTGAGAGAATTCCTCCTTGGTAGCAAAAACTTTGGTCAAGGCTGATGCTAGGGCAAATTAAGTATGTTGAGATCTCACTGGAAGTTATTGACAGGGACTTGGACAAGGATGTGAAGGACATTGCCCAAGTGCAGGGCTTGGGAAGCATTTAGTTCAATGGCAGCAGTTAAGCAATAAAAAAATGGGTATATAGCAACCAAAAAGTATTGAAAGGGGCGAGATAGCATGCAAAGCCAGAGACCTCTTTTTATGTTTTCTCTCTGTCTATCTCTGATATTTCTTAGTACTTCTCAGAAAAAGGATAAAAGGCTTATTGGATTGAAAGCTAGTAAAAGTGCACTAAACAGTGCATTTAGCACGAACATTTTTCTTCAGTTTTCATCTGCTCTCAGGAGCAGGGGATAAGCTGCCATTAAAAAGATCTAACATATGATTCCCTAGTGTGGTGGAATTCCAGAAATCTACCATAATTAATCTGTGCACCTAGAAATACTTCATAAAATTTTGCTAAATTTGAGAGAATTTTCTTTGATGAAAAATCTCAGTTTGCAGATAAGATTTTTTCCATGATTTTTTTCTTCAGAATCATTTGGTCTCACTCTTGTGAAAACTGACTTCTATGGAAGGTGTAGCCCCCAGCAGGAGCTTAATGTAACAAGTTCAGAATTACTAAATTTCCTGCTTGAAGAAGGAGACAGCTCATTAATAACTGACCTTTAAAATACTAAAAGGTTTAGCAGATGAAAAAAGTTTTTGTATAAGGGGTTTTGTGGGTTTGTGTTGGCATTGTTCTTTTAAGAGAAGATTTAAGGCAAACTGAAATGCAACTGTTTTCAGGCAAGAAAAGAAATTTTCAAAATTCACACACGAGACTGGAACCCGAAGCCATCGGACAACTTACTTGAAGAGCTGGCTGAAGAATGTGTTGGTGAGTTTGAAAACAGCGTGGGTTACTACATGGGACTTGAGTCGTAGGGAACCTGAGCTTGTACGGGGCAGTACTCGAGCTCTTGTACCTTGCTGCAGAGAGAGGCAGTGAGGAGGCAGTTGGCATGCCTTGGGAGCAGAGTTAGGCACTGCTTTCAATTTTCTTTTTGTCTCTCAGAACATTGAATGGGTTTGGGACATCTTTCCCAGGAACAAAGTGTTGACCAGCAGGCTGCTGCCTAAGTACAGGATATCAGGCTGTGAGCCATGTAATGGAACTGCTGCAGTGCAGTAACTCTTCAAGTTGTCTCTTAGCCTGGTAATTTTTGGCTGCATACAAAGTCTTTCAGTGTTGCACTTTAGAAATATTTGCCTTGAATTCTGTTTTGCTGAGACTGACATAACATTTGATTCTTGTTTTGTTTATTAGGATACTGTGGTGCCGATATTAAAGCCTTATGTGCTGAAACTGGTCTCTGTGCTCTGCGGCATCGCTATCCTCAGCTATATGAAAGCAGAGAGAGACTGCAGATAAACATGGATTCAATTAAAATAAAAGCAAATTATTTTTCCATGGCCATGCAGAAGACTGTTCCAGCTTCACGGAGGGTTGTGCCTTCCCCTGGACGAGCGCTATCAGCTATTTCAAAGCCACTGTTAAAAAACACACTGGAAAGGATTTTACAAACCTTGCAGAGAGTATTTCCCCATGCTGAGCTTGCACTAAAGAAGGACCAACAGCGAGGTATAACATCTACATCCACTTGTTTAAAAATCTGCCAAAGCAAAAGCTTGTGATTTGTGCAATCAGCATGCACAAACCTCTCAGCTGTACTGGCAGCACAATTTTGTACTGTGTGTGTGCACAGTGCAGGGTGGGACCTGTGAGTGACTTGCAAGAGCAGTTGAGAACTATGTGTTCTTTGCTGGAGCACCCTGTTTCTGGCAGTAGCTAACAATCACCTTTATCACTTGCAGAGAGGAATCTAAGTTTTAAAATATTAGCACCTCTTTTCAAATAAATGCTTAAAGCAGGAGAAATGTTTTTCAGGTGTCTAGGAACTACGTAAGTTGTTCCTAACCATCTTTATTCTAAGGAGAAAAACCCACAAGTTTTTGTTAACAGAGAGATAATATCCAATGCAAATCATGGGACATAAGACAGTTTTGTAGAGACTTGTGCGATGTCCTTTGATTTGTGGTAGAATGAGCTCTTCAGAAAATAGCATTCAGATAATGAAATACAAGAGAAGTGTTTTCCAGCACCAATTTTGAAGGTGTATTGATCAAGAGAGAGATATGGACTATACAGGAAAGTCAACAAACCTCTCTCCTCTTTAAATCCTATTTTAGGAAATAATGTGATTGACAGTGATGAGGAATCACCATCAATCTCTGAAGAGAAGCCAACTCATAAAACACCTGATCACAAAAAGGCAGAATTCCGCACTTTTAGCAGGTACGTTTGTCACTAGTATGGTTCCATTTGTAAGACGGCTTAGTCTGTGAACTGTTTTGGTGTGAGGGATGCTAGATGAAGGAGCTGAGAGTGTGTGTGGGGTGATCAATATTTGCCAGATGTAGGTGTGAAGCTATGACTGGTTACTACTGTTCTGAGTACACTGCTCTGACCTATCAAACTGAACTGTTGTGTGGGTATTTGGCTGGACAGTCCCACTGTGGGATTTAAGAGCTGTTACTTAACCCAGCCAAAAGAGTAGCAGACTTGCTGGGGTGTGGCAGGATTTCTTAGCAGAGGCAGAGCACCAGTTTGTGAGAAAGTAGGCTTTGATAGTCTTCCTGTTCACAGACCAGTTTATTATTTTGTGGAACAGGGAGAATATTTACCAAAAAAAAAATAGCATAGGAAAAAAGTTTAATGTCTGTTTTCCTATTCATCACTTATTTTAAACTTTTCTTCTTATTGCTGTAGAAATGCTCGTGACCAGCCAACATCTTACAGGCCACGGTTCTTACTAATTGAAGAGCCAGGATCTGGGCAAGCTTCTGATTTGGCAGCTGCAGTAATACATTCCCTGGAAAAGTTTCCAATTTATACACTAGACACACCAACTTTGTTTGCTAGCACATCACCAGATGAAACATGTGTACAGGTAGGGTTTTTTTTATTTGTCTTGCAGGATTAGTGTATAAACTAGTGAAGTAAGCAAAATTCATTGTCAATGTAAGTGGCCTGATTTAAATCTGCTGTTATGTTTACTTCTGTCTGAAAATTCACTTTTCTGATGGAACGATACAAAGTAAGGATTTTATACTTAGCCATGTTTTCCATTGGAAATGTAACAGGGAGAATGTTACTTATATCTCAGGAAGATGGGAAGTGCTGCTAATAAACCCCTCTTTGTGGCACAAAATCCTGCTGGTCTCATTTGGGATTTAGAAAGTTGTTTTTGTTGCTTCTTAGGGCTCTGTGCTACCAGTAGATGGCTCTGCATCAACTCGACGGCATGTCATGCGCGTTCTGTAACCTTTTTAAAAATTATATTTGTAGGGCAGCCAAGGTTTTGAGGAAAAGAATTTTTTTGTTTGGTTGGGGTTTTTTTTCCATATACGTATACAGCTTTTACTGTTGCAGTACATGCAGCAAAAGCATTAAAATTCATGGAATACTTAGATTTGTACAGTGTTGGGTTTTCATTAACTAGGAAAAGGAAATAAAAGCAGCTTAGTGCTGTTTTGCCTTTTTACTTTTGGGCAGTAAATCCACTTTGAGTTTTGGCATCACTGTATTAAAATATTTTTATCTCTAGTAGCAGCATTCAAGAGCTGTACAAGTTAGGACAAACACATTATGTGACTGGATACTTATTTGTCACATGGGAGGAGCAAGTTTTTTGCAGATTGTTAATCTGAAATGGTGCATGGAGAAATTTGTTGTGCAAAAGGACTGTTCCACTTCCCTCATGCAGTAGATGCATTGTGTCTTCTGTGATTGAGGTGCCATCTGTAGGCAGTGGCTTGTGGTTTTCCAGAGCACATCATCTGGTCTGATGGGTACTTCGGTAAGGAGAGGCTGTGAGTGATTTAGCTCTTCAGACAGTCTAAGGACTGGTCACCCCTTATAAAATGTGCTTGAAGTTATGAATTATAGCCAGGCTTTTTTCCTGGCTTGTGTTAGCCTTCATCTTTTTACATCGGCCTGTGTTTGTTCGGCGTGTCCTCCAGTCTGAATTGGGTGTGTGTCCCTTCTGAACTGAAAATGGTGTAGCTGCAGTTGTGTGGTGATTTCTCCAGGCAAATACACCTTGCTGAAGAGTTAGCTGTGGGTTTTTTTCAGTCACACCACTACATTGGCTGAGTTCTTAGGCTCTTTAGGAGCCTATGTTATACCTAAGTAGTTTTGAAATCAGGCAGAGATTCAGGTCTGCTTCTGTCTGCTTAGAAATGTCTATATTTGAGTCAAAGTGAAAATTTTACCTGACTGTTAAAGGGTTATCTGTCAATTTGTCTTGATGTCTTGCCTTCAAGCCTCTTCTTTCTTGAGACAGTTTGACATGACAGATTCATAGTTATTTAGTAGCCTGTTCTACATGACGTAGTTTTCTTATCCAAGCTTTCATTTTACCAGTTGATGCGAGAAGCTCAAAGAACAGCACCAAGTATCATTTATGTCCCACAAATCCCTTCGTGGTGGGAGACTGTTGGACCTACACTGAGATCTGTTTTTACAACACTACTGCAGAGCATCCCAAGGTTTACTCCGGTTTTACTCCTTGCAACATCTAACACGCAACTGAGAGATCTCCCAGAAGAGGTATTTCATTCAATACTTTTCTTCCTTTGTTACTCAATTTCTTGTTAATTTATAACTCCCTGAAGCATTAGAGTTACGTGCCGCTCTTAAGCAAATCCATATTCGTTACTCAGGCATCCAAACCCAGTCCCTTAAAACTTGCTTAGACAAAACAATGCTGGAAGCATTTGCCTAAAGTGTTTTCTGAGTAGAGATTGACTTTGACCCTACTTTTTATGCCTTCTCACATACTCAAGCTTTTAGACAGATGTATGGACTTGCTTCAGAAAATGGTTTTGGTGGCTTAAAGATGGTTAGGTGTGTCTTTAGTGAAGACTATGGTGCTTGAAAAGTAGCTAGGAAAAAGTCTGTTTTTCTGAAAACATTTTTACTGAAAAGTCAGAGATATTTTTGCTGCAAAAGTACAGAGGTCACACTGTTATTGATGGAATGTAATTTCGAATTTAAATTATTTTTAAAAAAAGTTTCAATTACTTCCTTCATCTGGGTGAAAACTCAACAAATTGGAAAGCTAAGTTCCAGTTTCTGTTTAAGCAACTTGGAAATAAATTTTTAGGTGTATTGTTTAACAAAATTCTTCAAGAGGACATGCTGAGCTTTGTAGACATGTGAGACTGTGCATTAAAGGAAAGTATTCAAAATGTGAATGTGCTGCTCTGATTATTTTGTCTCAGTAAGAGAAGTTTTTATACTGTTAATAAGTGCCTTCTAAAATAAGAATTGAGATCTTTTCCATACCTTTTGGTTGTAGAAATAGAAAAATGGAATACAGCTTAGAAGTATTCAAATTGAGACACCTCATTTAAATTAATTAAAAATAAAATTAGAGAAAACTCAAACACCTTACTAAAAAGCCAGCACTTGTCCTCTGAGCCTTGCTGTAGCTTCCATAAAGTTTCAAGCCAAAGGCCAGCAAGGCATGCAAATGCAAAATAAGCAGCCTTGGGGGTGGTGAATCCCCAATCACCCCTTGCTCAGTTGTTTGTCATACAGTTTCTTCCTGGAGCTTAAAATCTAGAAGGTGATCCTTAGAGAAGGTATTTTAAATTGCTATTTAAAAAATGCTGTAAAAACCTAGTCTTTTAAGGCCAAGAAGATAACTTTTTATTGATAGTCTTATCCAGATAAGTATTCAGTTTAATTCGGGGAGGTACTCATCTCTTTTGAAACAGAATGTAAGAAGTTTGTGTGGCCTTGTGTAACTGAAGTATCTTTTCTCTTCATGCTTTAGATAAAAACATTGTTTAATAATGAATATGAAGAAGTTTTCCGAATCCCACGTCCTACCTGTGCTGAAAGAAGACATTTTTTTGAGGACTTAGTTATGAAGCAAGCTGCTCAACCTCCTGCATTAAAAAACAACACAAGTGAGGAGGATATTCTACATACAAAACTTTGCTAACTCTAGGGTTAACAGCTAATACAGTATTTGCTTTGGTGATGATTTTCTATCCATCATTTTTCATGTGCTTGTATATGAGTTCCATCAATTAACTACAATTTTCTGATTCATTTAAGCTTGCCAGCCTTTGGAAGTGCTGCCTGTAGCTCCACCACCCAAGCCTCGAAAGCTGACAGAGGAAGAAATAAGACAGATAGAAGAGCAGGAAGAGGATACCTTGCGTGAACTTAGGATTTACTTAAGAGATGTGACTCAAAGACTTGTCATTGATAAACGTTTCAAAGCATTTACAAAGCCCATTGACCCAGAGAAGGTTTGTCTTTACTTATAATACCATTATAATTGTGTGTATTCATAATTCCTCTGTGTTTTTGTTTCTTGGTGCTTGTGTGCTCTTTCTAGGAAGGTTTATCTTTGGTGGTGGGACTGTACTATTCTGATTTTCCAAGAAGGAAGAAGTGAATTTTGCTTTTGCTTGACTCCTTGAGGCTGTCACATGTTTATTATTCGAGTATTCACTGAAAGTCCTGTGTTCTTTCTAAAATGTCTTTAAAACTTTAGAATATTTCAGTTTGAAGGGATCTATAAGGATGATCTAGTCCAAGTGCCAGTTACACCAAATGCCAACACAATTTTGCCCATGAAAAGGTTTGGATACATAGGTGTGTTACAGCACTAAAAAGCAGAGAGATCACCTTCTCTATATTTATAAACAGTACCTATAGAGTTGTTTTAATAAAGTCTAAAGCTCTTTGATTAACTGTCAGTAGTTTCTGTGAGAACAGGAATAGAAGCAGCAGTTTGTCAAATAAAGTTTCAGATGCTATTCTCAATTTTGTCCAGGGCTTTCCTTCAGTACATTGTCAACCATGAGGGCTGCATGGTTTTTTCTTGCTCCTGTACACTTCCCATTAAATTTACTGAATAAGTCTAAGCCAGGGGCATGTACTTGTCTTTTTCTTACCTTGTAGTTTCCAAGATGTGAATAACCTATAGACACATAGATGTCCTCATCTAAACTAGTCATTAGGCTCCTTTTATGCTTTGAGTAAAGAAATTGGCATCTCTGGGTCCAGTTATCTCATTCTAGAGTAGATGCTTAGGACAGGTGCTTCAAAGGTGCAAATCCTGCAGATTTTTTCTTGCTGTCAACAACAAAGAGAATCTAAGGTGACTTTACTGGGAAAGGTTTCTCTGCAGTGATTTTCTGAAAGGAAGTGAAATGAATCCTGCCAGTTCCCTTCTCTGCTCCACACATGCTTCTGACTGCCCTGCTTCTTTTTTCCCACTCTCCTGGTCTGTCTCTTCAAAGACACATGAAATGCCTTTTCAATTTTCAAGAAACTATCTGGATCTTTGAGTGTGTTATAAATATTTGGGGCTCTTAAGAAGTCCTTTATTTGACTTTATGAAAATAATTAGCTTTTGTGGCTTAAATCTCTGAGCATGTGTATTTAATTTGTAGGCACTCAATTCCAAGGACACTGTTAAACAGCCCATGGACCTCTCGAAAGTTCTCTCCAAGATTGACATGCACCAGTACCTAACTGCAAGAGATTTTCTAAAGGACATTGATCTAATCTGTAGCAATGCTTTACAGTACAGCCCAAATAAAGGGCCTGCAGGTAAGGGTGTATTTTTTATCCCTAATCTGGAAAAATTTCAGACATATAAATTGATAAATTTTGTCTGTGGAAATTTAGTAATCCCACAGTAGATGTGGGATTAGATAATTTTAAACAACCCTAGCAGATAATTTTAAACAACCCCAGAGAGCGTTTCTTGCCAGGCTGTAAATGTTTTGGCATTAGATATATTGTTTGGGTATGGAATTGTGATAGATGTGTTGATTGATAACTAGTACTTTTTTTTGAATAATTAACTTTTCTATTTTTATGCTGAAAATACTGTCTGAGATAACCTTTCAGAACCTGCCTATGAAAAAAGAAAAATCATTCTAAGTAACCAAAATGAAGAGTTTCATTGACTGGTAGAAAATGCTCAGTTCTGGCTGTAAAATTTCAGATCATCTCCTGAGGCACAAAGCTTGTACTCTGAGTGATACTGCGTATTCCATGGTGAGGCATGAAATGGATGAAAATTTTGAGCAACGCTGCCAAAAAATTAAAGAATCTCGTAAGGAAAGAGGTATGCTTTTTGATGCTGAGGATTTTAAGACTTGTGTCATGCTTTGCAACCAGCCACACAAGACACAATTCTTTGCTCTGCGGGGTGTAAGAAAGCAGACCCAAAGTGTAATGAAAAATGGAAGATGCCCGCAGTGCCTGTGGATGCCAGTACCCCCTGCTCCAATGGCAAGTTTCATTTTATTCAGACTTTCTTGGAGAAGGTGCCAAAGTCACTGCTACCTTCTCTGTTCCTGTGGCCTAGCAGCAGGTTCCTGTGATGCTTGGTTCTTCATGCCAGAGGCATTATATCTTTCATTATGCTGCTTCAAAATGTGGGATGAATCCTGAGGTCATTCATTCAGTGTGGTTATGATGTTGAAGTGCAGTGGCTGCTTGACATTGTAAGAGCCTGGCCTCGACGGCGCAAGTGGCATTTAATGGCACCTACCTCTTGAGGTCCAAAACATTGTCTGTGGCTCTTTTGAATATTCAGCTACTTTTTAGTTACATGAAACAGTGTTTTCCCCTTCCCTGCCTATAATTTATCTAATAGAGAACTGATCTCATTAACTTGCAACGTTTTCTCTAGACACATATAGGGAGATGGTACTGAAGCTCCTGTGGTTATTTTCCTTGCAAGATGCTGCTGCATTTTGAAGAAGGGACTGTTTGGGGAATATTTTGGATTTTTTTTGTGTGTGTCTTTTTGTAGATAAGTCAAAAAGAAAATGCAAAATGAAGGAAGTATCTTCAAGTATCACACCAAAGAGGGAGAATGTTCTGTCTGCATCCTCCCAGGGCAGCTCTATGGAAGAATATGAAAATGTACTTCAAGAACAACAGAAAAATGGGACAGAAAATGAAAGTGAGAGAGTGACCCTTGTGGCTGAATCCCCTACTGATAAAAAGAGTGTGATGCTTCCTGAATGTTCAGACCTAAGAGAGGAGAGTGAAATGCCGGATTGCCAAATAGGCAGAACTTCTGAAGTTGGAGGTTCAAATGGTAAGTGAAAGGTCAAACAGGTAATTTAGCTCCTTTTTGGTCTTGAGGAGGGTTACACTATTTATTAGGTTTTAGCAATCTTGAATTTCATTCTGTTACTTCTTTTGTGTCTCTTTCGAATCAACACACAGTGTTCCTTGCATAATGATGCTGCTCCTCTAGTTATGCTGGCTAAAGTCATGGTTTTCTGCAGTGGCTGGGTTTTTTTTGTTTCTGCAGTTTGTTTTTCAAATGGTACCTAATTGTACAAGTATTTTCCTAGTAATAAGCAGCCTAAGTGGAAACTGTACTGCTGTACTTTAAGCAGTGTGGACCCAGAGACCCCTGTGGAATAGAAGAATTATGTCCTAATGTTTGAAGTATAAGATGTGTAGATGTGTTTTCTAACCTAAAATACTTTTTTTTTCCCACCATGTTTGTTTTTTTTAATTTTGGGTTTACTGTGCAGTGCTGTAGTGGCATCATGAATATTTTTCCTTAGTTTTACCCAGCCTTTTTTATCTAGGGCTTTTTTTCATGTCCAAGTTTCTAGTTTTTATGGAGCAGCACTAGAAAGATAGAAGTCAAGCATTTCTCGGTAAAAGAATTGGTGACAGTTTTGTCTTTGTTATTGCAGAGGGCTACTGTTTTCCAGGTACAGGATACTTCACTGATACTATAGTGCAGATAAAAAGAACTCATGACTTAAATGCGTGTAATTCCAGATTCACAAGTGCATCATACAACTTGTGTGGGACATTCTCAGGTGGATGAGCAACCACGAGTGTGTGATGGGAAAGCAAAGGAAATTCCCACACGGGGAGTGTCTGTGGATTACTCTGAGCTCAGAGTAAGTGTAATTTCAATTTTGCTAATACTGAACCAGGGCATTTTCTTGCTACCTGTATGGTTGTAAATTAAGTCAGTTTTTGACCAATGTCAATTCAAGCAATTTGTGAGAGGGATACATAGCTTGTGAAATAATTCAACCTGTAATGACTATTGTTTCCACAGCTGGTATAGATGGCTGCTTTTGCTGAACTGAATTTTAGGAGACTGTGTCTCTTCCTAATTTTCAATATAAAAGGGCTTGTTAAATTTTAAAATAGGTCGCCGACAACCTGCTACTGCTGTTGGTTAGCAGTTTTTATAATGGACGGGGGAGATGAGTGTTTTGGTTTGCTGTTTGCATGTTTTCCTTAATTACGAACTGGAAAAGGACCTTGTTTTTTAGCAGTGATGACTTTAAACCTGAAATTAGAAGATTGACCTAAAGATCATCCTGGATAAAATACTAATATCATTTTTTCTCAAAGGCTTTCAAAATTCAGTGCTAGAATTTTGCATCCATACAGTTACAGTGTTACACATTTTTTCCAGTCCCCTGCAGGATAGAAGTTGTTTTCCGAGAGTGTAGTTGGGGAAAGGATCAAACATGGGCCTAGCTGCAGGGGGAAAAAGAGGTTCCTTTGCATGAGCTGGAGAGTGTAGAAGAAGGACCTGCCCTTCAGGGGATGTAGCCATGAGAAAAATTCAGGAAATTGCTAGGTTGGTCAAAGGAAAGGAAGCTGCTGTTTACTTGCCATGGTGAGAAAAGGAGTATTACTTGATTGTTTCCCTCGTGTGGGGAGAATGTAACCGGAGAGAAATCCCCTTTGGTGAAGGGGCTTGCCAGCACAATTTCTATCACGTTTTTGAGTGTTGATCTAAACTTTAGAGGTTAAATTAACTTTCCAAGATGGCTTCCTAAGGAAGCAAATTTCAGGGGGTTGTGTTGTTCATATCTACTTGTATATTTAAAGAAGCCACAGAGGTTTTTCTAGCATCAGGGTGCTAATGGCATGTAATCTGAAGCTATTGCCTACTGACTGGAGAAATGGTAGGGTAGAGCCCTTACTGATGTTTCTGCTCATACGTGTTTCAGCTGTGAGGAGAGAGCTACAGTCATGAAGCACATTTCAGACTTGTTTCCTTAACATGGGTGTCACTGGAACTCACTGCTTGTACCAGAGAGCCTCTCCAAAATGGAGCTACTTGGTTTTGTATGGGGTTTTTATTTGGTTGATTTTGTTTGTTTGTTCTCTTGGGGGTTTCTTTTGTATGTGTATTCACTTATTTGCTCGATATTAGGCATAGATCTCAAATCTTAGCTTATCTGAGGGAGGCTGAGTCTGATGGCAAGCAGTTGTGAGGCAGTGATATTTTTGATTAGTGTGGCTGCTCTCTTGAGCTGCATCTTCACAGCCTCCCACAACACACAGCTACTGAACAGCCCCAGCAGTGCTGCTGCTGGCTTGTTAGTGTTTCTTTCTCAGAGATGACCACATTCACATCTTTGGTAACACAAGGAACTGCATGAGAGATTGGTAATTTCCTACAGACTGCTCTGGTAGTTCATACACTCTTGAGCTGAAAGGTAGGAGCTGACTGATGTTAGTCACAGTACAGATTCAGCTAATGGGTAGAGGTGAGCACCTAAAGATGCTTTTTTTTCCATCTGGCACAGCTCTATATGGAAGATCTGTAGCCTTGTTTCCAAAAACACATTTTCCAGGACCCTGTATTGCATTTCTAACGAAGTTGAACCGTGACTTTCCTGTGGCAGTTACTCTTTGACAAAGTGGATCGTGTCATTCTCTGCTGTTCTAGAACCAGTTGATTGGCAATTATGATCACTGATGTCATGTAGTGATGAATAGGAAAATACTGTCTGAAATGTAAGCCTTTCCTCTGACGTATGGAATATTAATTTGCTTCCTCCAATTAAATCTTGTCAGATATTTAATCAGTTTTCTGAAGTGCCACTTTTATTCAATAAAATAAGAAAGTAGTATGTGTCTTGTACTGTTCTGAACTGTAGTTTCCATTTTCTGGCTTCAGCAAGTGCTGGATTTGGTCATTGTGGCAACTGAGAATGTCAGTATATCTCGCATGGAAAGACTATATGCTCTTCTTAGCCAGTGCATTTACCGACATCGGGAAGATGATGACAAAACTGAATTAGTGAAGGTAAATTTTTTGTCTTACAGCCCTTTCTGTCACATGCTATTATTCATGTGTGTGTGTGTGTGTGTGTGTTATGCATATGTATGTGAGCACTGTGAACATCACACTTACTTGGCATTACTCTTCACTGCTTAGTTGCCTGTTTCACAAGACTCTCATTTCAGTCTGGAAGACATTTATCCATATTGCAAAACCGTTGTTGTATGTGGCATAATTGTTGGCAGGTTCAGCAGGGAAAGGCTTGAAGACAGTGGGTCCACCCACTCAGGCCTCTCAAACCAGTTAACCTCAGTCTGTCAATAAAGGCTTCTCCAGAAGCCTTTCAGGGGTGGGAGGCTGTGAAAGGAGGGTGCTTTTCTCTGTGTGTTGCTTCCTCTTTCTCCCCTTGCAGGCAGGCACACATGGTAATGTCTGTATAGTAGTCATTCCATTCTTGAAAAGAAACTAAGTGTGAGGCATGACAAGAATAAGACACTTGAGTCTCTAGTCTCACCAGACTTTCTTTTTAACTGCATGGCCCAAGCATCTTTAATTTGGCAAATGGGGAGTTTTCTGCCTATGACAGTTTGATGCTAATGAGTTGAATTCTCTAATCTCTGCCTCTAAGAGAGGATTTCTTAGTTGTCAGAAATGGGCAGAAATCTTCCACAGGCACCCATGATCCCAGTTGGGCATTCCCAGTATTGAGTTCATTTAGATAGGTTGGATATTCAATCTTCAGCTTCAATATCATTGAATCCATTTGTCTTTCAGATGCTTTTGCCTAAGAATAGATAAAATTCTTCATGCCTCTCAGCCTGCCTTAAAAAAAAAAAAGAGCAAGCCTCTTGTCTTTGGCCCTGCTCATCTCATTCTTTTCTTGCACAGCTGATAAGGAGGTGGAACAGACTCTGTTCTAATTGTGTGGGCCATTCCTGAAAAATGCACCCTTCTCTCATCTAGCATAATGATGTGGTTTAACATGAAAAGGGACCTGTTTCTGTTATCTCAGTGCTTATGAGCTTTTGTGACTTTTTGTTTTTTTCTTGTTTGTTTTCTACTTGTACCTTAACCAAAAAATATCTCCTCTTCAAAGTACTTACATGAGCTGGTCAGGAGCAACCTCTGCTGTATGAAGAGAGAGACTTTAACAAGTACTTAATCAGAGTGCAGAAAAGAACAGTTCCAGCTTTTATTCATCGCTCTTTGGGAATTGCTCCTTTTCTCATTGTTGAAACCATAATTGATAAAGATCCATAGTCCTATAATACAGATTCCTCCAGCTTCTCTAGCCTACTCTGTATTTTGGATGCCTAAGGATTTGTTTGAAGCTAATGGGTCTAGAAAGATGTGATGATGGTAGCACATTGGCTAAACATTACTAAAAAATGTATGTATGAACAGGCTCTTGATTCTTTTGATGAAGAAGCAAACAGAGTTCTCTAGCTTGCATTCACACTGTGACTCCTAATTTGTCTTTTTTTCTTATTAGGCAATGAAGAAAGAAATTGCAACGTTAAGTTATCTGTGATACTTCAGTATATTCTAACATTGATGTACTGCTCCCAAATGGAAAAATTATGTTTAACGTCTCAGTAATTGCAGCAAATATGGAACAAAGAATAGAAGAAAGAAACTTCTTTTACCATATGAAGGAAACCAGACATAACCTCCATTCTGTCTGTGGATCATCCCCTTGCACACTGGGTGAAAGAGCCTGTTTCAAGACAACAACTTTTTCTTTCCATGGAAACAGCATGAAATTCTTCTAGAGGGTACTTACTCTCACTCCTGACGTCACAAAGCTTCTAAACATTTTTGTCACTGTAAGACATGGGAACTGAATTTTTTTTCCTTTAACTTCTTCCTCTAATTTCTAGTGAAGAGAGGTGAGCTGGGAGGTTTTGCACCTTGGACGCAGCAACCCTGTTTGTGTGTACAGACTGGGGAATGAGATGCTGGAAAGCAGTGCCACAGAAAGGCACCTGGGAGTCCTGGCTGATGGTTGAATGAGTCAGCAGTGCCCTGGCAGCCAGGAGGGCCACCCATGTCCTGGGGTGCATCAAGCACAGCATCGCCAGCTGGGCAGGGTGGGGGATTGTCCTGCTCTGCTCAGCAGTGGGGCGGCCTCACCTTGAGTATTGTGTGCAGTGTTGGGCTCCTCAATATAAGAAAGACATTAAACTATTAAAGTGTGTCTGAAGGAGGGCAGCAAAAATGGTGAAAGGCCTTGAGGGGAAGCCATATAAGGAGCAGCTGAGGTCACTTGTTCTATTCAGCGTGGAAAAGAGGAGGCTGAGGGGAGACCTCAGCACAGTCTACAACTTCCTTGTCAGGGGAGGAGGAAGNCTCATGCACGTGGTGGAGTTCTTGGGGCTGTCTTGTGCAAGGGCAGGAGTTGGACTTGATGATCCTTGAGAGTCCCTTCCAAGTCAGAATATTCGGTGATTCTGTGAGAGGCCAGGACTGAGATCAGCCTTCTAGCTGTGGCACAGGCTGGCAGAGGATGCCACTCCTGCTTGTGGCTCTGGCTGTCCTGTCACCTCGCAGGGGTGAGGGGGGCACACACGTGCCCCATCCTTGTCCCCCAGCGGCCCTTACCAACAGCAGCTGGTGCAGGTGTGGGCAGGATGGGACCACACAACTGCCTTGCAGGCAGCCAGCACAGGGGTGTTGGAACGAGATGGACTTTAAGGTCCTTTCCAACCCAAACCATTCCATGGAATGTGTGGCCAGCTGTGAATATATATCTACAGATATGGTACATACATGTGCTCTCTCTGCATTTGCCTACTGAGAATAAAGCTTTTGTGTGCTAATCTTATCTCTTAATACTTAAGTGAGTATTAATGATTAACATTGCATTAACTCACTTTTTAACAATTCTTTTCTGGACTTTACAAGGAAATAGATAAGGGGAAATGAAGGATATGAATATAGCAAATGGGTAGCCTGAACTTGACTTTAAATGGGCCTGACAGAACTCCCTGCTGGAATGCAGAGCTTCTTTAGCAGGCACAACAGACTATAAAGTTTTTAGTCAGCAACAGTGTTAGATTAAGTACATTTTTTATATATATCTTGGAAAATATGCTGAGATCCAATGTCATTTCTTGCTGCTGTTTACCTCACTTAACCACTATTTTGCACTGTTGCTGCAAATGTGTTTTGGAATACATTCTAGCACCTCAGTAGTTTCAGCCCCCCCAGACATTCTCCATTGGGTTTTTTTTCCCCACAAACACTAGAAATTGCGGTGGCTTCCTTTCCTTATTCTGAAGGCTTCCTTTCATTTTACATCTCTGCATGAATTGGTCTTCTATTTTCATCTTGCCTCAATTAGAATCAAGAATCCTATGAAAAAATACCTATCAGAGAAGCTAGGAAGGTGGAAAAAAGGAGTCGTGCATTGAAAACTCCACGGTCCCTTACTGAAGTTTTTGCAGTGTTAGTCCAGTTTAGCCCTTTAGTGTTAGTCCAGTTCAGCCCTGTCTTTTCTGCCTGAAAGGTACACTTTCAAAGCTGAGCTTTTTCCGGTGTGTTATATTCCAGTCTTATTTTGCGTGACAGAGCTGCTTCTTGGCTCACAAACTGTGAGTCCTCCTAAGTGTTACAGCACAAGTTCTTTTTTTTTTTTTTTTAATCTTACTAGCAATGCTGAGCCATCAGACAAATTGAACCAGTAGACTTTAGAATGAGGTATATTAAAATTCTCACAACCATAAAACATACATTTAGTTATAATAGAGGTTATATAGCATTATATGCAGTTACTTTGGAACAAAGGTGAAGGAAATTGTTTAGTACTCTTGATATATGAGTAATCAGCTAAAATGCTGCTCTGCTATAATATACCTTTTCATATTAGTCAGTGGTAATAGTTATGATATATAGAATGATGGAAAAATCAAAGTAACAGAACTCAAAAGTTCTCTTAAAATAATATTACTGAAATTATTCATCATATATAGAAATACGGGACAGACCAGATTTCTGGTAGAATACTGACTAAAAGAACAGATTTTGGAGAATCTCATCTGTCTAGAAATTACTGACAGTAACTTTCCATTTGGTGAAGGATTTTACTTACGAGTATGCCAAGATTATGCAAGGATAATACCATGTAGACAGTTCACAGATTTATGGGTGTTGTTCCTCAGCCAATCATACAGAAGCAATTAGATGCAGTAAATTTCTGAGAAGGCAAAAATACATGGGTGAGGCTGGTCTGCAGTAGAAAATAGTTGTAGTTTTGCAACCGTGTTCTGTCTTTCCTTGATCCTCTGGGCATGCATCTGCTGTGGTTTCAAACAGTTTGGGTTTTTCACAAGTGGCAAGGCTGACTCAATGACTCCCTTGCTACATTCACAGGCCATGCGAGTGCTGGGGAATTCCCATGGTGAGGTCTAAACCCAACATTTCTGTATTTCAACAGCCTCTTTGGGAGATCTGGAGGTCTTTGCAAAGCACATGGCCCCTTTGTGGGTATTGCTGCTTCCAAGGGGACAGATTTCCTTATGAAACTCTGATCAGTGGGAAGGGAAGAATTTTCTGATTAATTAACTAGAGAAAGTAAAAGAGAAAATGAGTCTAATTTCCTCGGACCTGATTAGGAGCAAGGTATTATTCAAAATATATGTTCCCATTTTGCCTTTTCAAACTTAGATTACTTGATTCAGTATTAAAGATTTCAGCTGCCTTCTTGTAAATAAATGCATTTTATGGAATAAAAGGAAAGAGCAATTTAAAAATAAATGAAAGGCTAAATTTCTCCGGTTGAGAGTACTATTGGCACTTGTAAGATATTTGGATGACTTCTGAAGCTTGAACTATAGATCTCTTTGTATGCTTTAAGTACTAGACACTTTAATGGCTCATTAAGCTAATATATGTATAAAAGAATAAAGGCTGCATTATTCTCAGTTAATGTAATGCAGTTTTAGAGACAAATGTATTATAGTATTCAGTGTTTTGAACTCAGTAGGGTCTCCTCCCCTTTGCTGGGATTAATTCATGCACGGAAAAGGAACTGATAGGTATTTTAATATGTCCCACCTGAAGAACTACATATGAGACTTGAGTTAAAGAGAATGCAGTTGCTACATTATCACCAACCATGTTCATTGGCACATTTACATCACTGAATGTCAAACCATTGTGTTGCCCTAGTGTCTGGGACTCCCTAGAAAGAAGAATGGTAAGTTGGAATTCTGTGTAGCACTGACTGTAGTCCACCTTGCTTGCTACCAGAAGCAAATACTTCTCACATTTTGTCTTTACTCAATGTCTCTTGTTTTAACCAGGGACATGCTCTTATAGCCCCTGTGCAAAACCCCTGATGAAGTTAGATCGAATTCTCCTTGGCTAAGATAATAGAATCGTAGAATGGCTTGGATTGGAAGGGACCATCTAGTTGCACCCCCCCCTGTCTTGGGCAGCAACACCATCAGCTAGGCCAGGTTGCTCAAGGCCCCATCCACCTTGGTCTTGAATAATTCCAGGGATGGGGAGTCCACAACTTCTCTGGGCAACCTGTTTCAGTGCCTCGTGACACTCAGAGAACTTCTTCCTAATGTCTAATCTAAACCTACCCTCCTTCAGCTTACCCCCATTCCCCCTTGTCCTATCACTACATGCCCTTGGCAAAGTCCCTCTCCATGTCTCTAGTAGGCACTTTTAGGTAGTTGATGGCTTCTGTAAGGTGTCCTTTGAGCCTTCTCTTCTCCAGGCTGAAAAACCCCAATTCTCTCAGCCTGTCTTCATAGTTGAGGTGCTCCAGCCCTCTAATCGATCAATGCATTTAAGTAATTTAAACAAATCCATAGTGTTTACATGCTTTAATGAATTTAAATTATATTTATGGATTACCCTTTATGTGAATGAAGATTTTCTGATAAAGACACGAAAAAAGGGTCCGTAAGTTACTGGCCAAATACTGATATCTGTGGTATACTGAGTAATGACTGACATTTGGCACTGTTTTCTGTGGAATTATACCTGAGATACACAACTGCAGCTTGGGTAACTATATTTCCATGAAATGATCATTAGAGACCTCTCAGAAACTTTGCTTGTTTAGAAGTAATAATTTATTTATGTTTGTTTATTTTGCTAAATGTGCCAGACGTTAGGAACTAACAGCTTTGCAACTGTTGCCAGTGTGAAAATAAGGTCTTGGAAGTATGATTCTCTGGCTCTACTGATTAGCTGAGCATTGAATGTGTTTAGCAACCTGGAAGAAAGAGGATAAATTTGCCACAATGTTAAATACTGTACAAATATTAAAGAGAGACACACTTTATTGTGTATCTGTAGAAGTGTCAGAGAAGATCAGTTGTAGTGAATACCAGAAAATCTGAGATTCATTTGAATAGGTGAAACTAAATCTGGTGCTGTTTTCAACCCAAGCTACCAAATGAAAAGGAAATAATTTACTGTTGTTTTTAAATGGGAGGTTATTAGATTTCATTAGATTTCTAACACTGTGTAAGTAGCTATTGTGACAGACAATACCTCTGAGCACATGCACAATAGCGAAGTAGTTTGCCTTGATCACTCATCACAATGAATGTCAAATTAATTTGCAACATCAGTACACTCCTGGAATTACAATTTTATTCATTCTGAGCTCTGGAGACATTGCTGACAGTCCCTGAGTTTTAATTCTGCAGAAATCATAACTAGAAATTCCAAGGAAACCAAAACATGCTGATTATTCAAAAATCAATTTAATTTTTAACAGGGGGAAAACACTGAAGTGAAACTGTACTCACAGAAAGCAGAGGTAGTGGAATATTTATACAGTGGTGCCTGTTTAAATCTGTTTCTTTATTCATTTTTGTGGGCGATAATAAGGTCTCAGACATGAAAAACAGTCTTTTTTTGTGGGCGATAATAAGGTCTCAGACATGAAAAACATGTCTCAGACATGAAAAAGCTACTCTTTTATTTTTTTATTTTTTTATTTTTAACACTATAAAAATTGATTTTCTTTCTATATGTATTAAGGTCTTTATTTCTTTTGATTACTGGGAATCTTATTTTGTCCTCCCCAAGAAATGTGAGTAGCTTTTGACTCAGTTTTGAAATATTTAGTAGAAAAGTTGGAGCTTTTCTCCCATCTTTCAAGGTAAACATGTGAAATCTGCTTGAAGTTATTAAATAGGATTTGCTTATGTGCTTCTGATGAGAAGGCTGGTCAGGCAAGCAGGAGTGGCTGGTAATTAAACCAGTAGTTGTAATGTTGCTGCTGTAAGAAACTTCTTCCTTTGGAGATCGAATTGTTCATACTAGAGTAAAATTTTGGAGATGTAGCTCTTCATAGAAGAGTGGAATTATTCCAGTCTATGTATGTTTTAATTTACTGCCATGTATATAAGCCTTGTAACAATCCCAGTGATGTGCACTTGTTAACACTTCCATTTCTCTGTGTGCATGGAAAATGATGTATGTGGTATGGGTATGTGACTTACTTTGTTTCAAGTATGAGTTAGAGTTGTGAAAAATGTGAGATCTTTCTGCTGTGCCTTGGTGAAGTGAGACATCTCTCTAGATTGTAGCTATATCATAGCACAAATGCGAAGTATTGGAGAGTTTTGGTCTGCAGGCTCTGGTGCTAAGACAGTGCCACATTCCATATGTGCTCTGTGCATGTGTGGGTGTTTTACGTGTGTATATATATATGAAGAGTGACTTGCTCAAGTGGTCAGCAGACTTGCCACTGAAAGATGAGTCACAGGTATAAGATGTTTCTGTTTCCATCCTGCTAAAGGATCGAAGAACTGGAAACCCAGCTCCTTTCTAAGAATGGTACAACTGTGCCAGCCTCTGTATATATTAAAATGAAATTATTAAATCAAAACCAGTAAGAGATGAAAAGGGAAAAGGTGGTAAATACAGACAGTTTCTTGAGTGGCTGAGCAAATGAAATCTACTTCTTTATGTATCTGTGTTTTTGTCATTGCATGCCTTAGTGTTTAATAAGTTAGGAAAATTTCCTGCAGTTGGGGCATTCATAGTGACTCTTTTAACTGTGGATTGTCCAGAGTCTAACTGGACTAAAGTTCATTTTGAGCTCTTTTCCATAATGAATGCACTAAACTGCAAAAATATCTGAAGAAACTTTTTTAACTTTCATGGCATGGATATGAATAATGTACTGATACTTGACAGTCAACAGCTTGCCTTTTGCTATCTAGTAGAAACAAATTGTCATGGGAAGATATTTTGAAGAATAATGGCAAACTGCCATTTGAAAATTGCAACATAAGAGAACAAATCATAAAAATAGATTTCTTTTGCAAAATAAAGCAATAGTTTCATTAGTAGTTTCAATAACAGTGAATGACAACATAACTCAAACTGAAAGGTTTACAGTAGGAATACCTAAATGGAAATTTAGCAGTGATTCACAATAAATTGTTGCTGTGCTGATTTCCAGCATGGGAAAGATGACAATCTGTAGAATGCATGAGTATGAAAGGTGAGAAATAACAAATCAAACTTATTTATAATAATTTTAAAATGTTGTTGAATGGCACCATTCCTCCTGGTGCTGTGCGCTTGTATGTCTTTACTTTCTGCAAATAAGACGTATTTTATAGTTATGGTAGTTCAACATTAAGTACTTTTTCAGACCAAAAATGCTTTTTTAGCAGGGTTGAGTAAACTCTTGTTCCTCAGGGCCCCCTGATGTTAAATAACAAAACTGCAGATAGTTTTTCCTCATTATCTGATTAATAGTGTCTGTTTTTCACCCAATGAAAATTTGCATTCAGAGAGTCAGCAGAAACATGGTTTTAGCCTACACATTAAATTAAGGTTTAACATGATATCCCCAATATTTAGGTTGTTTACCTTCCTAGTATCTCTATCTAGAAATGCCAGGGATTTTTTTTTTCTCTGAATAGATTATGGCAGGGTACTTTTTGTGCTAACCTACTGGTATCTCAGTATTTTGTCAATATGATCTCTATTGACCTGCTCTGTTCCTGGTCTGCCAAGAATATTTCTGTCTTTAGGACCTAATCCCAACCACGTATCACACTTGCAGGTTATCATAAAATACTTTTTGTGCTTTCTAGCTGCGTGTTCAACCATAGGTCAGATTGCACCAATAAAATAGTGGAGATTTTCTGTATTTTATTTTCTCTCTAGCATCAAGTCAGTTCCTTTTGTAGGCTGCTTTGGATCTGGGATGAGATACTGGGGTTCTGGACTTTTTTTTTTGCAATGTGCTCCACAAGAAAGAATAGAGGGAGAGGAGAAGATGGGAAAAGATGAAATGGTTAGAACAGAAAGATTTCCTAAGGTCATGGCATGATTGAAGAGATGTTGAGCTAGGAACTACAGTGGTCTGTCTTGGTCCCTTGACTAACCAGTGCTTTTTGGAAAAGGCTCCCACTTTTCTTCTCCTATGTGACTCCTTTCTGCACAGCCAAAAGCTGAAGAGGCCAGGGTCTTGCTACAGGATGGAGCTGTGTGGCAGCTGGAATGTGCATGTAGAACTGATTTTTTTCAAATACTCTTGGGTACAATGATTAGATGTGTGGGCTGCAGACTGCTTGGTTATTGAATAATATATAACCCCCCAAATCCTTTCCTTAAAATGCAATTATTTAGATGAATGCCAAGAAGACATTTGGACAAGCAATAAGAAGGATGTGTTTGTTTGGTTTTTTTTAAGGAAAAGCGAAGTTGGGAATGTGTTTGAGGTAGAAAAATGGAACAAATTTATATTTATGTACAGTGCTGCATATTCATAGAGGGAACCCTTAGATTAAAAGCTGAAAGGGCAGAAGTTCTGCAGTGCAGTGAATGGTGTATTAAGAGATGTATAGCACAGTGAGGTTGTGAAACTAAAGCATCTCTATGCTCTCTCATAAAAACAGTAATCAACATGGTCACCAAAGGGATGAACTGGGACTTCCATTCTTATTTCATTGCAGTGCTGTTCAGATGTTAACATTAAAAAATAGCTTTCTAATTTGAAGGTGGGGGAATTGCATTCCTTATTTTCTGAATGGTAGAGTTGCTCTATTGTAGGTGGATTTGCAGCAAAACCTTGCTTGTAAAAAAAAAATCTGTTTTTTCCTGACTCATCTTAAAGGAGTAAAATAATTTCCACTGTAACCTAAATGTTCTCTTACAGTTTTAAGCTGGACAAGAGATTGGTTTATCCACTAGGCCTGAGTATTGGGCTGAGGTACCTAGGTTTGACTAGCCAAAAAAAGGCTGCTAAATCTTTCCATGCTTCTGCTTTCCATCCTGCAGGCAATACTGTTTACTCCCTCTTGCAAAGTCATTTGAGGCTTTGTGTCTATGACAGTGCAAGTAGTAATTAGCAGTAAGTCTGAACAGAGAGGGAAGAAAAAGACTTAGAATAGCTACATTTTTTTTTTAAATAATGGATTCTGATTTTATTTGCATAGCCAGGTGATTTATTTCTGTACACATTGTCTGTCAGAGATTCCTGTATAATTTTGTTAAGTAATGACATCTAAAGACATTATGGATTTTTTTTTTGGTATATATGCAATGTTCAATGTAAAGCGGTTTCATGAAGAGAACTGAAATGAGACACAGATGATTCATTTACACATTTATTTACTATCCTGCTTATTCTATCAGACTGAAATGGAGAACAATGCATTTATTTTACAGACATTTGACATAAATTAAACAGATATTTTGATGTTGAACAATTGTACAGACTACAACATGCATATTAATATGTAGATTGGTGCAGAAATACTTAGTTGATCAGCAAAATCTAGTATGACAAAAATAATAACCACATTTCCTTTTTTATGAAGTTAAAATGCAGCTGATATGGAAACATTGATACGAATACCACTAAATGTGAGAAGTTATTAGTCTAATGAAATCAAATGGTTAGTTGAAAAAATAAAGCTATTGTCAAAGTTTTATCTACAGAAAGAAACTAAATCAAAATGTTTCTAACAAATACAATAATAACAAAAAAAAGCGTGTTTGATGCAATTACCATTGCAAAATGCCCTATTATTCCCCTGCCCCACCCCCATATACAAACAATGCATGAAGCAAAAGCAGCATATTCTCCCACAAAATGTCTGGGGCATTTTGTAAAGGCAGATGAATGAGATTAGACAAGACTTATCACATATGCTTTTATCTCCTAGTGACAGTACTTTTAAAGAAAGATACGTTATTAATAGAGCAATGTATGATGAAATGTTGCTAAATCTGTAAAACTGAACAATAGTGAAGACACTGCTATCGCCCCCAAGAGAACTTGAAAAAATACTGTTGTGCTTTTTTTGTTTGCAGCATTCAGAGCATTCACAGAGGAATACAAAGTAAAGTTCATTAAACTCCATTAAACTCCATAATAGTCATGCTACTGTATCTATGAAACTAACACAGTAATAATGTATAAACATGAATTAGTACATATTTAATTTGATATTTACAGTGATCTTAGAGCAATAGGCTATGTATTCAATGCTCAGCTTCTTTGTACACTAATCCCTCCATGTTTCATCTTATCAGCATGGCTCCTTTGATTTTTGAAAGAGTTGTACAGGTAAAACTCTGCAGAACTCTGATAATTTCGACATATAAATCCAGAACTCTGCATCCTAGCAGAAGTACCCATGATTGTCCCCAACAGTAGGTTTTAAAATTTTTTTAAAATGTAGTTTGTAATGTGTTAGAAACTGTTCCTTTTGGCTAACGCTATAATATATTGCTCCATCCTTCGGTTTTATACAGGCAGAATTCCCACTGGTGTTCTGCTTAAGGACTTCAAGAACAGGCATAAATGTTTTGTATTCTGAACCTCCACAGAGAGATGCTATCTGAGCAAAACTTAGAGCAAAAATATCACTACAAGACTTATGTCCTCCACCTTAAAATGGTTAAAAGAAGTAACATAAGGAATAGGCTTTTTGTTCCTTGCGTTACTGTACAAGGTATGTCCCAGACATCAGAGCAACTAAGCACACAATCAAAACCCTACTAGTTCCTCAATTTAAAAAAATTTCAGCTGGTGATCCAAACAGGAAGATATCTAGACATGGCAAATTGGCACAAAATACTCAAGCTGGGCTTCTGATCCTCCGTCAATGCACAGCAATTTGCTTTTATTCATCCCGGTATAAAGTAAGGGTTACTGTTGAGTGAAATAAAGCTATCTGCAATCAGTTTAAGCATTCCAGTGACTTTGGAGTAAGTCAGTCTAGTGCTGTCTGTACTGTCTTCATCAAATGTAACACCAACTTCCGAGTAAACTGACTGTAGAAATATGCAGTATATAGAGTTTGGTCTGAACTACAAAACACAACTATCCAAAGGTTATAAAAAATTTATTGTTTAAATGATTTTATGTGGGTTGACTTGGAGAACGCACTGGGAACAATTTAATCTTTGGCTACATATTGCTTTTTTTTATGCAATACCACTGATGAAAATGGCAAAATTTGTTTGAGTAAGGGATTTAGCCAAGAGCTACATGGGCTGCAGACAGTAGCCATGGTAGACATCTATGTCTACATTAGCAAGTCATACAATATGAGCAGATTTGTGGAAGAAAACAGTTTGTGCTGACAGTTTGCACAATGTGTATCGGGGTGCCATTTTTGGAGTAGCTCTCATCTGGTACCAGGGCCTGAATGCTTTGTCCTGCCTGCAGCACAGCTTCTTCATGGAAGAAGTCTTCTGGTCCAGCTTCATCTAAAAGTAGTCCAATTTACATGGTGCAGGATTGCTTGGTTGTGTGAACCAAAGCATGAGAAGCAGGGGTAGCTGAGAGATTCATGTGAAGAGTGCTCTCCTGATTTCCTCTAAGATGCCAGTGTAAACATAGCCATAGACTTCCAGATTTAGAAGTGTAGGTTACTCTTGCTGATGCTAAACATGTATTTAAATAGTTACTTGAGTTAAAAAATTACCCATATGAAATTAATTACATGGGCTGCTCTTAGATTCATGATTTATGTTAATCACAGGACTGCTGTCAATGTCTAAGGTGACAACAGGTCACCATTCTGTTTAGTTGATAGGTATAATTAATATAATCATCTTTTTTGGATTAAATGTTTGCTAATACCATGTTTTTTTAGCTACTTGTAAGTAAAAAGAGCAGTAATATTTGTGTGCTACTTCCTTGTTCCACAGTGGTATTCATCGGGATCTGCATTAGGTGTCATAAAAGAAAACTAAATATCAATCAATAATAATATAGGACTATAAAGTATCACTGCTGTTTTGGAAGAAATCTCCATTTTACTAAAGGGTGGTACTTCCTAAATATCATAACTCAGCATTTTAAAAAAATACTGTTTCAACCTGGAACAAAATAACTAGAAAGACAAGCACATTACCCCATCTGCAGATGTCCCATGGTGTATGATCACCAAACAAGAAACCATCACACAATGCAAACACAATTTTTTCCTTCATTTTTGCCGGCCAGTTACCCAACCTTCCTTTGTTAAGGAAACTGACAGAGGACCTGCAAAGGGTTTGGCCCCCAGAACACCTGATCTGTTTTAGAAAGCATTTCAGCAGGATTTAAAGCTGAGTACCACTAATAAAACCAGGTTAGACAAGAGACAAATATGCACACTTGCATACATTCTTTCTGATGTCTCTCTTAGTAGCATGTACCAGTCAACTGCTTTTAAAAAAGTTCTTGCAAGAACACTGAAAGCTCATGCATGAAGGATGGGGACAGTGTGGGGACACTGGAGAATTCAGAGCATTTTAAAACTAGAAAATGGGGAGAAGTGACACTCAGTTCTTTTTCCTTGGTTCAAATGTAACAGAGTTCATCTGGCCATTTGCACCACACTACCAAAGCACTTTCCTGACAAAAAAGACACGCCTATCATCTTGTTGGGTGGGTTTCCTTCTGCCTGTACCCAAGAAGAAGAGAAGGTTGATGTTTGGAGGGCAATGGGAAGAGATCTAAAGATTAGTAAGGACAGCAACATTTGGTATCTTATTTTTCAGGGAAGTCTTCTGAAAAATGATTGCAGATCAGATGTTCATGTGGCAGGCAAGTGGGTAACAGCATCATTGAACCTGTTGGTTCTAGGTTAAAAATTACAATGGAGTAGAAGTGGAATTAAATCTTTTGCTGCTGGCATTTTTACCTCATTTAGTGTGAACAAGGCTTTTTTTACATATGTTTTATTATATCTCTTTTTATATAGTACACTAAAACATGCCTTGTTTACTTACAGTTTTCTGCCCTTCTTTCCCCTTTGTTGTATTTGCATTTCTTGCTTGATCTGTGCTGGCTACTTTGAAAAAGAAAAAGCATATTTGTTGCATTTTTTTGTTTCTAAAACATGTTTGCATGATCAAAATATTTATTTTCTGTCCAAGTCATTCAAAAATTATTTGAATGAAAAAGCCAATCACTTAAGCCCTGGACATTTTTACCAGTCTGACTGTATTTGCAATAGAGCTTCAAAAAGACAACTGTCTTTTGTACTGGACTGCGGTTTAGAGGAGGTTGAAGCAGTTAATTAAATAACTTGAAGGTAAACCTTGAAGGAAACAGAAGCTCAGTCAACATGTAGGGGAAGAGGTCTACTTTTAAAAGAATTCGCTGTTTTTCAAGGAATACAAATACATCACCCAGTATTACCTGTTAGGAAACAACTCTCAAAGCCAACTGTTATTTTGATTTATGAATGTTATAGGCAAAAATACAACTGTCTGTACACACTTTGGGTTACATAACGGTGTGCTAAAAGGCTCTTCATGTCTGTTGCTCTAGTGTTAGATCAGATATCACCTCTCTAACATCACTAATGTTTGAATTTTGAGACCAATTGTGAAGTGAGGACACAGTGCATTACATTTCTGCATTAGCACAGAGGCTTCTATATTCTATACAATGTAGCATTAAAAGGCCTTTTGTGTTTTCATTAAAAAAAGTGTATTTTATATAAATTCGGTAGTGCAAAAACTTCCTACACCATGTTACATTCTTTACATTGTAGACTTCCCCTGTAAACAGCTTTCCTGTAGGAACTTCCTTTGCAGTTTGTGCGATATATTATTCCCCCCCACCCCCCGCCCAGATTTGGATTAATGTGACTATTTCTCAAAAACTCTTCTAATTACTCTGTGAACATTTTTTAAATATGTGCATTTGGTTTCATCATTGAAAAGGAATTAAAACTTTGATTCAGGATTCTGCAGTTAGTTAAAAATACAAAAAATAGATCAATTGCAAAGCTATCTCCCTGAACATTCTTCATTTTCCAGTGATGCAAGGAGTCAGACCCCTTTCAGGTGCACAAAGGAGTCACTTCTTAAGACTCCTTAAGTCGTTTCAACATTGCACAGCTGGCATTAGAGACTGACTCCAGAACTCAGACACATTCTCCCCTTACTGTGGTGAATGGGTAATAAGTCCGAAATGGCTTCAAAGCTTTAGAAAACCAGAAAAATATATTTGTGTAATTTTGCATAACTTGCTGCATATCAACTCACAATGAATGAAGTGATCCTGGCCTGCACTTCTTACACCTGCTGTACCTGACAGAAAGCTAGATACAGTCCTGCAACTGCCCAAGTAGATGTTTTAATCAGGAATTATACAAGTTAGGTCTTCAGAGATGGATCCTGTGAATGCAGTCAAGACTGGAAAAACCATGTCTAAGCCTGTGCTTCTGGAAATAGTTTTCAGCATAGTCAAAAGTAGATAACAAAATTATACCAAAAGCACTTCTAAAGCTCAATCATTTTGCTTCCAGTATTTCAAAAAAATAAAGCATCTGTTAATAAAGTGAAGTGCATTTCTTTTGCTTTCAAAATAAATGTGCTTCTCTGAAAACATTTAAAATACAGCAGCAAATGAGGGCCTGGTCTGTCATATTATTTAAATAGTTAAAGCTCCTGTTGATTTTCATCAAGAGGGAGAGACTTCTGTCTTCTCATTTGTTTTTCAGTCAGTCCCTTTTTCCACCAGACTCCCATTGGTTTCAGGGGAAATTCATCTTCGCAAGGTTGAGGCCTTGACTCTACCCCTTTTAAATTTTTAGTGATTTTAATAAGCCAGAGTCAGGTTTGGATGAAGTTTAGCTCATGAGAGCTTAAGAAATTAAATCTCTGTTCCTGCAATACATTCCCTATGGCTGGACTCCTCCCTTTCCATCAAATCGCATAGGTCTAAGGGGGCTTTTCCAAAGAGAAAGGGTCACCTGGGAGAAAAAGCACACAGAAGGAACATGACACAGACCTCAGTCTTGCCACAACAACATCATTGTCTTGAATGGGAATTTCCTGTGGATCCAGAGCATGGGACCAGGTCCCATTTGGTCTTAATCTGGACTTCAATAGTTCACTAGGATGTAAAGGCAGATCGAACAGGCCCATGTGATTTCATAAAACTGCACATAGAAAATACAAACCAACACTTCAGGCATATAAAAATTGACTGGCATTTAGTTTTAGTCACTGAAAACATCTAAAAACTAAAAAATAAATGTAGAAGATTAATGACTATAAAATATTAAAAAGCTAAGTTTTGGGACAGTGAGACACAACATGACTGAAAATTGTTATGCAGAATACCATATAAATACATAAAACTGAATGCAGCAACAAGTTGAAATGAACTGCAATTAAAGAAAAAAAAATCATTTTTATTTTGAGAATTAATGACCAGACATTTTTTGAAAAAAAAAAGACATTATATTCTCAGTTATTCAAATGACTGAAGAGACACCTCAATATTATCTTGTTACAGAAATAAGAAAACTTATGGAAATACAGAAATTAAAAAAAAAACCAACCAACCAAACCTAAATGATTGTGCTGTGCTCATTGTTTGGCCCAGCCATCAGGATCAATATTTTGGGGCTGCTCAAACTTGCCTCTTTTCTATGCACCAGGCTTGAGTGAGGTCTGTGGCATCGGCCCAGCCATTTCAAGCAAAGGGCAATGTTGCAACAAAAATGCTTGTCCCTTTACACTGAATGCATTTGGTGCTTGGTTGTTACTTATTCAAGTGACAGAAAAAGACACAAGTAAAAATTAACCGAGGTCCACTATGGTAGGTAGAAGCCTGCTGTTCCAAACTATGCATTGGTTGGTCTAGAGTACTTTTAAGTCTTTCTAAAATTAAAAAAAAGGGAACATTTTGTAGGACATGTCTGTGTAACTGCATACATTTGCTTATTATTAGAATTCATTAATTGAATAAACTTTTTATGACTTAGGGAATGAAAGCAATCTATAAGCTTTTTTTAATATATTATAGCATAGGAAGCTGTGGATTCTGGATAAAATAAAAACCAGCTTTTTCAATACAGTGATTAGATGGTTACTTTGTAGTGAAGGCTTTGGTTCAGCATCTTTTTTTTACAAAGCTAGAGAAATCAGAGAAATTAAAGATGCTTTGGCAGTTTTCAGGGGAATGATTGACATTTTCCTTTTTTAAGTATAGTGGAAATCCTATACTCCATTCCAGAACAGCTACGGAAGGATGCATTGAGGCAAATTTGGTGAGTCAAGTGGTATCTTCTGTCAGTCCAAATGATTGAACTGAAAAACACAGACAAGCTCTGGGGTATGGAAGACCTGAGGCAAATCACATGTACTTGAAGCCTTTTTTTCTCCAGCTATATGATTTATGATAACAAAAGGTATCACTTTCCCCTACAAACCTTGTCTCTTATGTCCTTACACCATAACAACTCCAACAACATTGCCATTACTGAAGTATGAGCACTGCATGGAGAAAAAAAAGGTAAGAGATCAAAGATCATGTAGAAGCAAATAGTGTTAAAGGAAAAATAAGAGTGTGAGAAATATTTTTAATACCAAGTTATATTCTAAGAAGTTGAACACTTTTGGATAAATCTGTATAGCCATTTGGCACTATTTATTGCCACAGAAATAACTATGATTTTTAAATTTTGAAATGGAACTCTTTTTTTTTAATCAGTTATGAAATCTTGGCAATTTTCTATAAAAATATCAAATGCTTCAAGTTCTGGTCATTAAATCTTTGCTCTTCCTCACAGGATCATTAATTAATCTGACAGAAGCAATAACTGAAGTTCTGCAAATAAAAAAAACCCATCATGATTTACAGCACAGATAAACTAAAGATAAACTGTAGTCCTTAATTAACAGATATACTCATGAGCTTTTTAACAGAAAGCAAGATACGTGAGATGCTTTAAGTAGAAGTTGCAATTTTGCAACATAAGTCTGTACAAAACCTCCAGGCAGCACGCTGTGAAGGAAGTACCTGTGTCCCAGGAAATGCTTTTTCCATAAATCCTTGTTAACAGTAGCTTTCCCCCCAACCCCAAACTATTTACAAGTATATGCATTTTGCAAGCTCAAAGCACCTTGTTTCAGATCTTTACGAATGCATGCATTGACATTTCATCCTTTCATGTGCAAATTCTAAAATTCATTGTAACCGAGGAAAAAAAAAGTTAAAAGAGTTCAAAACCTGTCTACAATCATAAGTGAAAGGATCAAAAATGTCAGATGTTGCAGACCACTGGCTCCTAATAGAGCTCTCTTTATTGTATTCACCATTCTTGAGTAATTTTTTTCCCTGTTTTTTTCAGTTTGTTACAAAAAGCAGTCTTTTTTTTTTTAATTAAACAGTATTTAAACTAAACAACTCTTCATGCCATGCAAAAATAACATTTTATGCACTTTTGTTGAGGCTTTCCATGTTTTAGTTCATAGGCATTACTAACTGTGTTTTAAGAAAAGGTATTTTTATTGCTTCTGTAACTAGTCACATGCTAGTTTCACGTGTGGGACAATAACCAGTTTCTCCCGGACTTGAATGAATTTCTGGAGCAAATAAATGGTTTTCCATTTTATGACCTTCTTGGCTACTGTCTGGCTTTACCTCACCCACAGCATGGTAAATGTCTTGAGTACAGTTGTGGCTCATGCTTTTGGGTGAAGAGGTGACCTGTGGCTCCCCTGTTAAATTGTTGCCATCACTGTGTTTATCCCCACAGCAATTGGTCTTGATATCCTGTTTGTTCTCATACTTCATACCATGTAACTCCATAAACTCTTCTTCTTCTCCAGTGTCTATTTCAGTGAAGCTCCTCCTCTCTTTTGAAGGGAAAGTGAAAATTTTTTGTTTGGGAAAGAGAGGGGATGATTTTTTAGCAGGTCCCTGACAAAGTGCAGATGCATCAGCACCAAGTACAGGTCGTTCACCTTGGGGGGAATTTTCTTCTAGGAGAATGGTGCTGATGTGCTGAGGGGTAGCCTGTGTGAAGTCTGCGCCTGCTGTCACTGGCAGTGGCCTTGCAGTGCTCGGCGGAGTTTGTGGAGCGCCACCTCTATTGTCTTTAAAATTAACTTTAAGGGATCTAGATTTTAATGGGTTGCTACCTTTCAGGGAACTTTTGGGGCTTTCCATGGCAGTGTCGAAATGAAAATGACCATGTGAAACAGTTTGCGACCCACTGCCATCACTGATAACAGGTCTGTTGATTGGATTATAGTCAAAGGTGACATCAGTTGGAGAAAATCCTCTGTCTTTCGCAAATGGTATAAACTGAGAACTTCTTGGTCTTTGGTTTTCTTCCAGGTTAACAGTGTCAGTTGGAAATCTCATTTGCAAGTGAGAGCCAGGAAACAGAGAGAGAGGAGACCTCTCTGTTTCCGTGAAGTCAGTTGCACAACTGGCAAAACTGTCAATACTGGATGTGCTTCTCATGTCCATTACAATGTCCGCGGGCCCAGCTGGCAACGGATCTCTCTGACCTATAACTTCTTCCATTTCTATTTCTTCTTCATACATGGGTGGCTTTGCTGACTGGTCTTGGTAACCAGCATTAAGATTAGGCTGAGACTGAGTTTTAGTAATTTCATTATACAGCATCTCCAGTTTTTGGGCACTGAGGTGCTGTGGGCTGGAGGATGCTGCAGCATTATTTAATTGCTCGTGGGAGTCTTGTTGACTAACTTCTTGGTATTTGTTTTCATAAGATTTGTTTGAGCTTGTTTCAGACATTGTCCTTCTGGCCCATTTCCACCGGCTTGGGGACAGGTGGCTGTCATCAGGTGTCTCCTTTGGATTGAGTGGTTCTCCAAGCTTTCCTGAATCTACTGCTACATCTATCATTTCCATACTGCGAGCAAAGGCATCTTTCAGATTCATTGAGACAATACTGCCATTTCTTTTAGCTCGCTCAAGTGCTTCTCTCCTCTTAATTGCCTTCTCCTGTCTTTTCTGCTCCTTATAAAACTCTGAGAAATTGTTCACAATAATTGGTATAGGCAGGGCTATGACCAGCACTCCAGCGATACAGCAAAGTCCTCCAACTATTTTACCTAATAAGGTCTTAGGATAAATGTCACCATATCCTACAGTAGTCATAGTGATTGTTGCCCACCAGAATGACGCAGGAATACTTGTAAATTTTGTAGCATCCTCATCCTTTTCAGCAAAGAATACAAGACTTGAAAATATCATTATTCCCATGGCTAAAAATAATATTAACAAGCCCAATTCATTGTAACTCCGCCTGAGTGTAAAGCCTAAAGACTGAAGGCCTGTTGAATGTCTGGCGAGCTTGAGAATCCGTAGGATCCTCATAATTCGAAATATCTGAACCACACGTCTGACATTTTGGAACTGCAGGACACTCTTATTGGACTCTGTGAGGAAAATGGTGACATAGTACGGCAAGATAGCCAGTAAGTCAATGACATTTAATGGGCCTTTGAAGAACTTCCACTTATTTGGTGAGGACAGAAAACGCAATAGATACTCCATGGTAAACCAAGCAATACACACAGCTTCGACGTGTGCTAGCTGAGGGTTGTCATTTGGCTGCCCAAATTCATCTATTTCTTGAAGTTCTGGCAGTGTGTTAAGAGACAAAGCAATAGTGGACAGGACGATGAACAGAATGGACACAATGGCCAAAATCTGTAAAACAAAATGAACAATGTTTTGGTTAGACTGATACAATTGTATTTGTCAGGGTTTGATTAAATCCTTTCAAATGTGCATGTGTCAAATAAACACTGAATGGTGGAAGCTGTCTTGGCTGCTCCATTCATTATTTTGTTTTACTGTTTTGAATTTTGGACAGAGAAAACATTAGAATCATCTTAGATGCGGTCAAAACCTGATTGCTCTACAGCCTGCAGTAAGCAAATTAATTTCAGAAAGCAAGCCATGACTGGTCTTACCATTTTTAAAATACAATAGGAGGTGATATTTATAATTGCAAGTCACCAAGTGAAGGATATGTAGTTTCTGCTAATGTGCAGAACATTATGAATTTTCTGCATTAGCTTGAATTACGTAAAACTTTACACAGTGTAGAGAATTGATTGGGGAATATCATGTGTAAGATGGTAAATTCAGTACTACATAGTGCACACTTTCCTAGACAAGCATAAATTTATGAGCTGGAAGTCAAAGTTAAGAAGAATAAGCAGGAAGCATTGTTCAGGACACTAGTTCTGCTGAATTGTTATGTCTGGACAAATTTAAGATGCTACAACAGCTGAAAGTATTGATCCTGAATTAGGTTGAGAGCAAGACGTTAAAAAGTAAGTAGTATGAAGGTGAACCGAGTTTCTCATAATCACTAAAATGTGTAAGTAGACAAAGACTTCCAAGAAATACAGTTTGCTTTCTGTCTAAGGAGATAGGTTTTGTCAGTCATTTTCATAGAATCATAGAATCACAGAATCACAGAATCACGGAATCATAGAAACATTAAGGTTGAAAGAGATCTCCAAGACCATCAAGTCCAACACCACCATGCCAACTAAACCATAGCACTAAGTGCCACACCAGTTGTTTCTTGAACACTTCAAGACCTGCTGACTTCTTAGGCACCCTGTTCAAATGCCTGACAACCCTTCAAGTGAAGAAATTCCTCCTGATGTTCAACCTGAACCTTCCCTGGCACAGCTTGAGGCCATATCCTTTCATCCTGCCACTGGTTGCCTGGGAGAACAGGCTGACCTCCACACGGCTACAACCTCCTTTCAGACAGTTGTAGAGAGCGATAAGGTCTCTCCTGAGCCTCCTTTTCTTCAGGCTAAACACCCCCAGCTCCCTCAGCTGCTCATCACAAGCCTTGTGCTCCAGACCCTTCACCAGCTTTGTTGCCCTTCTCTGGACAAGCTCCAGCACCTCAAAGTCTTTCTTGTAGTGAGGGGCCCAGAACTGAACACAGCACTTGAGGTGTGGCCTCACAAATACAGGGGGATGATCACTGCCCTGGTCCTGCTGGCCACACCATTGATGATACAATCCAGGATGCCACTGGTGGTCTTGGCCACCACGGCACAGTGCTGGCTCTTATGTTCAGCCTGCTGTTGAGTAGCACTCCCAGGTCCTTTTCCACTGGACAACTTTAGAGCAACTCTTTCCCACATCTAATACTGCATGGGGTTGTTGTGACCAAAGTGCAGGACCCAGCATTTTGTCTTGTTGAACGTTACACAGCTGGCCTTGGCCCATCGATCCAGCTAGTCCAGATCCCTTTACAGAGCCTTCCTGCCCTCCAGCAGATCAGCACTCCTGCCCAACATTGTGTTGTCTGCAAACTGACTGAGGGTGCACTCGATCCCCTTGTCCAGATCATGGATAAAAATATTAAGCAGGACTGGCCTCAATACTGAGCCTTGGGAAGCCCCACTAGTAACCAGAGGCCAACTGGATGATTAACCACCACTCCCTGGACCCAGCCATCCAGCTAGCTTTAACCCAGTGAAGAATGCACCTGTCCAAGCAATGGGCTGCCAGCTGCTGGAGAATGCTGTGGGAGACAGTATCGAAGGCTTTACTGCAGTCCAAGTAGACAGCATCCACAGCCTTTGCCTCATCCACCAGGCAGGTCTCCTGGTCATAAAAGGAGGTCAGGTTGGTCAGGCAGGACCTGCCTTTCCTAAACCCACTCTGGCTAGGCCTGATCCCCTGGATGTACTGTTCATGATGTGTGATTGCATTCAAAATAATCTGTTCCATAACCTTCCCCCACATCAAGGTCAGGTTGAGAGCCCTGTAGTTCCCTAGACCATTCTTCTGACCCTTCTTGTAGATGGGTGTCACACTGGCCAACCTCCACTTGTCTGTTCTTGAGCTCTACACAGTCTAAACACTCCCTAATGTACAGAGCCACCCCACCACCTCTCTTTCCTCACCTGCTCTTTCTGAAGAGCTTATAACCATCCATTGCCACACTCCATTCATGTGAGTGTTCCCACCATGTTTCCATGATGGCAACTACATCACAGCTCTCCTGCTGCACGATGGCTTCCAGCTCCTCCTGTTACCCATACTGTGTGCAGTGGCGTACATGCATTTCAGGTGGGCTATTGATTTCACCCCCAACACTGGCATGCTGCCCCCAGGCTCATCTCTAGCGAACCTGGTCCTATCCCCTTCCCCCTTCAAACCTAGTTTAAAGCCCTCTCAATCAGCCCTACTAGAATCCTTTCCCCCCTTTTAGGCGGGTGAACTCCATCCGTCTTCAGCAGGCCTCGTTCTGCATAAACTGCCCTGTGATGTAAAAAAGCCATTTTGCTAAAGTTCAGGCATCTCTGCACCTCACAGCCTTTCACTTTGCCTGGAATAGCTGGTCATTGTCTTTTACAGAATCAATAATATGACAAAAACGTGTGTATCAGAGAACCTTATGGCTTTACCAGAAAGTTTAGTTATTTATACTTTAAGGAATATGAGCAGCTTTGAGACAGCGAGCAAAGTGTTAAAATGATACACAAATTATTATAACACTTGTTAAAAATACATTGTTTTGGTTGGAAGTCCTAATTAAATGCAGGTTTTTATTAGAAATACTAAAATAAGTTGTTTTCTGTTTTAAAGCTCAGTTTAAGCTTATTTATAAAAGCATTTACTCTCATTTCTCAGAAATGGTACAGTTAAATCCATCTGGTAATGTTCCAAGGACACACTAAGTCTGGAAAAATTGCTGAACGCCCAGGAAGAGTGAAATGCAGCTAAGAAGAATGCAAGTGTGAAGAGCAGATGCAGAGAGATTGGTCACAGTGGTGATAATGGCTCCAGAGATAGAAAGGCCACCTCACCGTAGCTTTGAGAAAAATAGCAGTAAACTTGTTTCATCTGTGGGTTATCAAGCAGATATTCAGGTCTCTAAGCACAAACTGCAGCTGCTCATGGTGTGAGGTGTGTATTTGGCATCATGTTGTACTTATGCCTTATGTGCTATCTTTGGCCTTTTTCAGCTACTAATAGTACAGAACAAGTATGCAGCTATCATCTTTCATATTCTAAAGTACTGAAACATATTTATTTGTATTTTTCTCTACCAGTGCTGCTTCTGGTTTTTTTTTTGTTTTGATTTGTTTGGGGGGTTTTTTTTGTTTGTTTTTGGGTTTTTTGTTAGTTTGGTTTGGTTTTATTTTGTTTGTTTGTTTGTTTTGTTTTTGGGGTTTTTTGGTTTTTGGGTTTTCTTTTGTTTTTGTTTTTCTTGTTTGGTTGGGGGGTTTTTTTGTTTTGTTTTTTTTTTTGGTGGGTTGTTGTTTTTTTGGGTTTTTTTTTTTGGTAACTATTTTTATTGGAGAAATAAGATCCATTCATTTCTCCTGCCAAGTAAGTTGTGGACCATCTGTCTTCATCCTTCATACAGCCTATTCAGAAAACATCCTCAGGTTAATCTATCCTATTTAGGTGGGCTGTACATTCCTTTAAAACTTCTGCCACCAACATCAGCAAAAGAAGCCTATCTTAGTAAAGAGTGAGGGCAATAACAGTGCATATGTAGGCAGGGCTGATTAATGAAATTTGTAGCTAGGACTGAGGCAGACAAAAGGCAACACCATAAGAGACCAATAACTACCTTTCAAACTGTGAAAGTCGCCTGTATCAGATTTCACTGTAATAAAGTTGGAAGCTTAAATAAGGTATACTAGGTTATCCACTTCACCTAAATGACTGTGAAATAGCTAATGCAGGCTTGAGTTCTCTAAAATACTCAATAACATAATTATACTTCCAGAATTTACAGAACAAATGAACAAGGCACAGGTCTGAATTGTTGAGCTTGCAGTTTCTGTCAAGCTGATGGAGCCTCACTGGGGCTAGAATCAGAATGTAAATAACAGGATTGGAAAAAGCTGTATAATACCAGGACCCAATTACTTGACATGCATTGTTCTTACAAAAAAAGAAAACTGTAAGAATGTATCTGCCCAACTGTCATCAAACTGATTTTAATTAGGAAACACTGGCATTTCAGTCTGTCGTAAGGAATTTATTTTATGCCTAAATGTTCACCAGCATACAAAAGATCCTAGAAAAGAGGTGCGTCAGTGAATAGCACCCCCTCTAACACCATGTGACATTGCTAAAACTCCATGTATTTTATAGGTCTTGGACACAAAACTTTCCTGTTCAGAGTTGCCACCCAGGGTGTTTTATTGAAACCAAGCATCTATTTGTTCCAGCCATTCCTTCATATGCTGGTAACATAAAAGCCTGGACTCCCAGCTTTTTAAATAAAATATGCAGTATAGCAAGCCTGGAATTTTTCGTGTTTTATACATATCGTCTACAAGCATGAGTCTGTTCTTGGTGAAAAAAATTTCTTGCAAAGTAAAGTAGTTTGGTTTCTTCTAATGTAAGAATCTCAAGCTTTTATTTGTTTGGGACTTTGTTGTGCAATTAAAGCAGTGTATCATTCCACATACAGTATGTTTTAATTATTGCAATTGATTAGATTTCGCAACTCATTAGGCAAAAAAATACCAGGGGAAAACTAGGAAGAACAAGAGCAACTATGAGAAAAAGAAGAAGAGAAAAAGAACTCCCTATTCTGAGTCTACATGAAGAACACTTTGCAGATAGTACTATGTTGGTCAGTTCTCACAGAACAGATATAGACTGTATTACCGGAAGCACACAGCTTACAAGGGAGACCTGCAGCAATCTGCTAGGCTGGTTACGCTGCTACAGAAGAGTAAAGAAACCACCACTGACTGAATCTTTCCCAGCAAAACTTCCTGTTTATTACATAATGTTTCTGAAACTGTATTCTGTACTGAAATGCCTGGAAAATTTGCATACTCCAAGAAATTAATCTCTGACCACAGTTCTTGACATAGTATTTTTAACCTGCATTTAAGAATATCTCTGTTAAATGAGAGGTTCTGCCAGGTTATGTCATTTAGCTATGGCACTACAAAAGCACATAAAAGTCCAGATCCTCTTAAACTTTAAAAAAATTTCCTTATAAATGGCAAATTTTTTTCTAAAAGAATGGACAGATTTAAATTCCTTTCTTATGGGCTGGATATGAGGCATTTGAATCTGTTGATGCAATTAATAGTAAAACATTCCTTGAGTTAATGATGCCATCTTAACAGCCTTCCTCAGATGCTGTTGTTTCTAATTTTGGGGGGGGCAAGACTGGTAGCAATCTCCTGAAAATGTAGTTGTTTCCCAGTATTAAATTGCCACTAAAAAGTGTCTTTTTTTTCCTGTGCACCATCTCATTGCTTATTACTGCCAGCAGTGTGAGGAATTCTGCATAAAATGGGCATACAATTGAGGCAGAAAATAAAGGTGTAATGGAATAGCCTTCAAACTGTTCCTTGCTATTCTGCAGCAACTGATACGATACGTGAAATGATATGACAGGATATGTGAAAAGGCTTCTGCTATAACCAACGTGCCAGTGTAATTTTTATGTACAGCAGAGAAAAAGTATGCATCAGGTTCACACTAAAATACAGCTGCTGAGGGGAATTTCAGTTGAGCCCTACTGATCAGCCAGTATAGTATGTTTGATTAATAGAGGTTTCAGTCGGGAATCAGGTAAGACTGTATTAAATATGGTGTTTCCTTAGTCTTTTTTTTTCCTAGGGTGGGATCTAGACCATTTAAATAATAGACAGCAATATAGTCTCATACTTTTCAAATTTCTAGCCTCCACAGACACTGAAAATTATCAGGCTGTCACATATTCTTCTCTTTCTGCATTTAAATGTATGATATTGTCTTCACATAAAGTTCCCTGGCAGTATCTTTAGCTCTGCCTTTAGAAAATCTCAGGAAAGATTGCTGTTGTTCAGCTTTCGAAAGGCTTCTGGAGAACTGTATAAGCTTTCTTGGGCACTTAGCTATATATTCTCAGAAGCATCTGCTTATGGGAAAGAGGTGTCTTGATCTATGTTTGAGCAGATAGATATCTGGAGTTGGTCTAGGTTCTTCAGATCAACCTGAGAGCTACCAAGTGCTGTAGCCTGCAGGTCATGCTGTATCTTGCATGAAAACGTCTTTAGGTTGTAGCACAGAGCTCCCAGCTCCAGCCAGACAATCCACAGACTCACAGCCACGCTGGCAGGAGCAGAAGGTCAGATCATGGACGTTTTCATCTTTCTGAGGGAGTAAGCCCATGAAAGTGGAAGACATTGGTAGGCTTGATGAGAAGCTTATAGAAATTAGTTTACATCAGCAGCATCCTTTACTGTCAGGTGTCTTCAGATTGTGATATTGAGTTTGCAACTGAATGGACAGAAAGACTTGCTCAGTAAGAGTGCTGTCTTGTACATCTGTCTGAATCTGTGTGCATTCTGTCCTTGACATCTGGGACTATCCAAATGAAATGCACACTGGAGAAGCAAAGACAACACTGCAAAATGAGGCACCTTGCATATATAACTATGGCACCTTGCATATATAACTATAACTAGTACCACATGAGGAATTTAAAGATTAATCAGGACATCAGTCTGTAGACATTTAGGAGAAGGGGCCATTATAATGTTATTCTGTGATGCAAAGGAGAAGAACAAGGTCATGGTGCAGCATCTCACTCCCCAGTCACTCAATTTTCTCCCTCCCTTGTGTCCCTGGGACTTCCCAGTTACAAGCATCACCTCTTGCTTCTGACCCACAATTCTATATCATGCTGCTTTGCAGAGGGGACTGTACTGAGCTCACACCTGTAATTCTGCATTCCCAGCATGTATCAGCGTGTCATAGATCACATCATGAACAGTCTGAAAGACATAAAATTACTCTGAATCTAAGGTTTCAACAGACTACACTGAAAAAGTTCAACAAAAGGCAAGACATTTTGCTACAGTCCTTAATGGGCTAATGCTCTTTTTAAACATAGGGCCTTTGGCCATGGGACATGAAAAAGGAGACAAATAGAAACAAATCCTACTTGGATTTACTCCAAACTGGAACACAATGAAGCTATGACAAACCTTAAGCATGCCAAATCTAACCAGTCTCAATAGTCCTGCAACACTGAGAATTGTCTAAGAATAGAAGTATATGTTTGCAAATGTTCCTTGTCTTAAGTGATGGAAAAAATAATTTCCAGTTACTGAAAGAGTTTAAGTTTTGGAAAAAGAAGAGAGGGGAATAATTTAACAGAATAACATAAATTTAGTGCAGCTTACAGCTCTATCACTGCTGCCCTTTCAGCAGCACATCAGATAATAGCTCTGACAGCATGTGTAATCACTGAATAGCTCCTCTCTGCTGCTCTTGATCTCCTTCCTTGATGACATTATTTAGAATTCTGACCTTTGATTTTGCCCTTTTTCCTAGATAAGTACTATTATTAATATTTTTAAGGACCTGATTAGAATGTTCTTCATTGCTCTTTCAGGGATATTCATTAAGCCTCACATTAACCTCATATACGAAGGTTAAGCTCTCGGTGTTGTATTTATCTGCTGTCTAAGTGATGCACAGTCTTTTCTTTCGGTCTCTTTGCACTGGGATGACTCTCACTTAAAAAGCTTGCTTTAGAAATACTCATTTAGGAGGTTTTCACTAAAGATTTCATGACTAGCCCCATAAACACTCATTGTTGCGGTGCACTCCCGACAAACTGGGCACGGCCACCTTCTCCCCTCCCACCTCGTGTTTCTCCCCTCCCACGATCCCTCCCATTGGCTCTGTACCCCCGGCCCGCCAAATTCAAACCCCGCGTTCCTGCACCATTGGGGGTTCTGTATCTTCCCCCGCCCCCTCACAGGGGTGTAACTGTGAGTGTGAAA
>VZRR01010230.1:161700-179096 GCA_013398015.1 Oreocharis arfaki
TCCTTCCTCAGCGCGCCTGTACCATCGGTAGGTTGGGCGAACCCCTGCTGGAACTTCGCCAGCCTTCCCGCGCCTCTGAGCGATCCGGTCAGCCTCTCCCTGGACCGGGTGGGTGCTCGGTGCTGAGCATCATATTTTTAGATATGAGAATTGTCTGCTAGTTCATCAGTAGTTGAAAAAGCTCTGTCTCCAGTTCAGCTTGACAGACACTTTCCTATGAAGGCAGTGAACTCAAGCGCTTCTAAATGTTTTTTCACGGTTCCATGAAGTTCTGTGGTGACTTTACCTAAGGAGTGGCATACGTCCAGGGATGTGCTGTCCTAGCAAGCTCACCCAGGCTGGGAGCCAACATGTGGGACCACCTTTTTTCCCTTCAAGTCTCTACCTGAGGAGGTTCAAGGCAGGTAGGAGTTTGCTGCCTAGGATGCATGGTAGACTAGTGATGATAACATCAGCAGGATCATAATCATGGTAATTCTAGTGGAAGGGGTGGTAACAGCTAAAAACTGATATTTTGCCACTAGGTAACTCAAACCTCTCCAAACACAGCTGTAGTCAAGCAAGGTATTTTGGAACTGGCTAAGGTAGGTTTACCTGACTGGAGAAACTGCTCCTGTCTTGGCAAAACCTTCACTTCAGAAGTTCAGTCATAAAGCCTTTCTCTGTAGCTGATATTCTTCATGCTTGAGAGCACTGCATAAATTCCATTTTTTTCACAAAGCTTTTCGACTACTTTGTGCTGACCTCCCCATTCCATAGATGAATATTTGCGTTAGAAGACCTCAGAGGGAATAAATCTGCCTAGGAAAGGATATTTTGTTCTTTGAGATTAGCAAGTATGCTTCTGGTTTAAAGTAACAGCAATAAAATGCATCTCTCCTGCATTCTGTTGCAGGTAGATTACTGTTTATTTTATTTATGCTCTTAAGATAACAATAATAGAATACATCCCTCCGCATCCTGGAGTGAGATAACTGTGTTTACTTAATGACTTGATTATTGCTTTAGGGAAGGATGTCCTTGGGGTTTGTATGACCAAGATTTTCAGCATAAGAATTCAGTAAAACATGGGTTTGAGAATTTGATTATGTCTGAGTATTGAGGTGATTTTGTGTAAGGCAACTCAGTGGGTAATATGGCAAATGAGAACCCTGGGAATGGACTGAGTCTCTGTGAATATGAACACAGGAACTGTTAAAGTCTCTCAGAACACTAGGGGCATATTAGGTACAAAGTAGAAAACTAAGTACAATGCTGCAAACATTTGCAGGATGTATTTACTAAATATTGCAACAAAAAAGTTATTTTGGAGACCAGAAAAATTGCAATACGAACAAGTAATAGAAAATGGATTGCAAATAGGACTATCAGCTTGATCTTTAGCACAGCCCTGACGAAACCTGCTGTGCTTCATTATGGGCAAAAGTTGAGGCCAATACTGGGGGCATCTGTTAAACGGGCAAAGATGGGAGACCTTCAGTAGACACAGATGAAGACAGTCATCATAGTTTGGGAAGAGACGTATGTATTCAATTCAGCATCAGTGGAGACAGCCTTGAATACTGAATCAGCACAGCGATAATAAGAATTATTTTTTTTAACAGATTAAGATCCATATCTAGTCAGCGCTAATATTTTTTTTCTGTTGTTGAACAGCAAAAAGCTATTTCAGCTGGAGACATTAAATCAATTATTTAATGATAAATAGCAAACTGTCCCCAAGGAATTAATGTAGAAGAAATGGCAGATCCAGAGTAAATGTAGGTGAATTGTTTTGGTTATTTTCACTAGGATAAGCCTATGAATTTGACTGTCATATTATTGACAGAAATAGTGCTAGTACCTGCTTGTAATTATAGTGTGGCTAGTTTAATCCATTAAATAATTTAATGTAACGTAGTTTACAGTGAAAATAAAAAGTGTATCTAGCTAATGCTTTCCTTGCTCTATAACAATGTGAGAGATTTAACCCACTTACAGATGATGACAAAAAATTAACTTAAAGAGTCATCTTAAAGGCTTTATTTACACAAAGCTTTTTGGCCTCCTAAGAATTATTTCTAAATGGAACAATTTGCTTACGTGTGCAAGAAAAGTAACCTACATTTATCAAAAATGAATGAGATGTCTTTAATAAAGTTCCTGCCTGCCCTCATTCAGAAGTCTTCTAAACTTTTGACATATTTCTTACATTTAGGCTGTTTTGTACTAGCTGTATAATTTTTGGGTGGTGAAAGCGGAGTATTATTATTTAGATGAATGTACTAGACTCTTCAAAATTTGCATCGAAGTCATGACAAGGAGCTTGCAGTTTCCAGCCCTTTTGCACAGCAGACCACATGCAAGATCTGTTCTGTGCTACTTGCACGCACAAAAACATTGGCTTCATTACCGGAGTTTCATTTAAAAAACCCAAACAAAAAACTCCCCAAAACCCCCCACAGCAGAACGGCCCAGCCTCCAGGCCCAAAGAGGGAGGTCGTCTCCAGCAGCAGCTGGGCTGACTGTCGGAGGCCAAGGGAGCGGGGCGGGGTCGGGCGGCGGGACCCGGCGGCCGGGAGCTGTCCCCCGGCACGGTGCTGAACGCGGGCCCGCGGCAAAGCGGGTGCGGCAGACGTGGTGCGCCCACGGCCACTGTAAACCCCTTCTACTCTGTCACGTTACTTACATGAAGGTATGTAAAGTATGCAGTCTAAAAAAATAAGTCTGGGAAAATACAGATAGCTCTGGCACAATATTTGTTTCTTGGGAAAAATACCATTGAAGGAGGCAGGAATCTCACCAGAGGTGGGATATTTCTTTTTACCGATTGCCATTTAGTAAGTTATTACTAACACCCAGCAAATCACGGCAGAAATAAACAAGCGGGAGTAATGAAAAATCAAACCCCAACTGATTAGCTCTAAGGAGTTTTAGCATAGGATGTTGAGTGGATTTAATGGGGGAAATCAGCACACCTGATATACAGATTTATTCTGACGCCACCTATTTTGATATTAACATTCAACTTAAAGCAGAAAGCTGAATGTAACTGATTTTGAAAAAGTGGAAACTGGAAATCAAATTTCTTTGTTCTCACTGTTTCTATTTGCCATTTAGTTTTAATGGAATTTGCTTACACTTGGGATCTCAGGTGATTAACTAGGACTGTACACTTGAGTCTATTTTGCTGACAAACACATCAAGATTTTTGTTTAAACTATTCCCATTCTATCATCTTTTTACCATTGACTAACACTGTTTTTAATTATGTAATAAAATGAGTAAGGAGGGCCTTCCTGAAGGCAGATGTTATCTTTCAGATACTCAGACTTACTTGAAACTGACAGGCACAAAATTCAGACATAATCTTTATTCACACTTTTAAAACAATTTTTCTGTCTTGGCTTCATGTCAGTTTCTATATAAATTTCAGAACTGCAGCTCTATATAAAACATCTATATTGATCTATGGTTTTATGTAAAGGTTATGCCAGTATCTCCCAAACTTGAGGAATCAGAGAAGTTGTTAGAGAAAGGAATCCAGCCTGATGTCCTTTTTGCAATACAGTAATTAAAGGTCTGCATATCTTAACTGTCAATTCCTTCTGTTCGATGTCACTTCAGAATTAATTTTGAAACTTCATCTGCAATACTGCAATTTCAAACTCTTATTAAGGCGTGAAGTATGTGGTAACATATACACAGCGTACCAATGCTCTTCAATAAATATGTAAATGTCCTCACATCACATTTAGGAAGGTCAAATTGTAATTGAATACAGACCTGATTCACAAAATATACTATCTACTATTAAAATACTATTAAAAGGTACTGCTCATGCTGCTGTGAGCTCAGACTAACAGGATAGTATATGAGAAAATGCCTGTAAATTATGGGAACATTCCAGTTTAGGGATGTAATTAAGACTCTGGTTTTAGCACAAATACCTCAGGCAGGTGCTGAACAGGGTGTTTAAGGAGTGCCTGTTTTATCCCAAACTGTGAATAGGACAGAAAAAGGGCTGAATATTCCCTGCTCTACAGAAGACTGGTTTTGTTCTGTCACAAATAAATGTCTATTATGCTTACGGTCTATTACAATTAGGGTCTATCTGTGTTACAGGGGCTGTTTTTTTCCTCAGGAAATCAAAGAGACGTTTGCTGTTGCCTTTAACCGGAATGCACCAGTGGAGTTTGAATATTTTAGTCAGCTGTATGGGGGGAAAAGGAGGGCAGTCTGACAAGCCTTAGTCTAATGTTTTGCCTAAGTTTTGGTATTTTTCCTATTTCGTATTTTAACCAGTAGATGTCTCTGTTTTATCATGCAGCTGTTGACAAGGACACACTATTCCTGTTGTCACAACACTTATTTAGTAAGAGAATCATTTGTTTCCCGTGGAATGAATACACGCCAATGCAAAAATGCCGACTTAATGCTCTCAGCATACCCTGACCAACCTAGGAGCTATTTTTTTGGTCTCTGTTTTCCTGGGTATCTTTATATTTGAGGTCCTGGATTAGGTCATCAGAGAGAAAAATACTAGACTGTATCTACACTGAGCCCTGAACTGCATCAGAATTTTTGTTCGTGGGTTGCTCCATCCTGGTCAGGTGCTTCCTTGTACAAATCCCACCAGAAACTGTTAGGATCTGTTGTTGTGCCACATCCTTATTAAAGGAAAAAAACATGTAATCTTAGAGAAGGAAAATATCGCCTATTTTAGATGGGATCTGTTCCCACATAAAAAAGCAGTATGTTGGGGCTTTTTTTCCCCACTGAGACCCAAGTCAATGTTGGAAACAGAACTTCTCCAGCTGGATGGAGCGTGCTCCTAAAGGAAAAATACATGTTCCAGACTTCCCCTGTTCAGTGTACAGTGTGTTCACACTTAGACACACTGTGGCTGTTTCTTCTACTGTCAAGTGGAACCATAGGTGAGCCATTTTTTAGCCCACATTTATGGTCCAGATGCACTGTGATGAGAGGCATAGATGGCCAGTCTGAGCCATCAGTCCCATGTTACTGGTTCCACCAGGCTGGCCATTTCTGGGAGCCAAGCAGACACTAAGTAGCAGAAATATCAGGCCTTACCTTGAAATGGCTTATTATTAAATATAGCTTTTCCCCAAATGTCTGAACAATGAGGAGATGATTGTAGAACGGGACATGAGTGTTGACTAGTTGCAAAAGAAGGACCAAATTGTCTGTCAAATCTTCCTGGCTGTCAAACTGACGGTCAGGCTGCAGAAGCCCCACAGGTTTCCATGACTGCAGCTACACAGCAGAGTTTCTACAGCTCAATCAGGCTTAAGACAAGAAATAAACCTGGAAATAAATTTGTCAGGTATGAACAGCTATAATGCAGCTATCTGCAGCAAGGTTATGGACAATAAAATTCATCTTCAAAGAACCCTTGAGCACAGAACAAATACATTATACTCTGGCTATGCTTCAGGAAGTATCTTTCATAGCCAACAATTTCATAATACATATATTTTTTTTTCTTTTAACTGCTGGCATCTGGCAATTTATGATAAAGACTCGGAACAGAGTCTTTGGGGTATTTACAATTGCTTCTATCTACACACTGATTACATATATTTCTACTTCTGAAAGCCACATAAAACCCCCACACCCACCACCAAAAACTCACAATTTGCTGGAAGGGCAATGTGATTCTTTATTTTTTACGATCTTTATGATAAGGGATAGGACTGCATGGGTAATTAGAAAACAAAAGGTTTGTGTTATTACTCAGTCAGAAGTGCTAATAAAAACAAAGTAAGTAGTTTTGAAAAATCTCTTACTGTGGAATATATACGACAAAACCATGTGGCTTGTAGTAATTACAGTAATGGCGGTACTGGAAGATAACAGTATAGTTCTGGTATCACCTGGAATAAACTGGAACCACTGTGTATAAGGAATATATGTAATATTACTATATACTGTTATATATGTTTTCTCTGAGATGTAAAAATAGAGGTATGTTCTTTCAAAAGGATTATTAATTATTGATCTTGCAGATTATAACTGCTTCTGCTTTATTCTGGGTCCTTCATGTCCAATTATTTTTCTGCAAGCTATATAATGAGAAACACAGTTTTATGGGAAAATACCTGACTTACTATAGAAGCTCACTGACAGTGAAGTATTTCATAGCTATTAATAGAAACACAGCACTGGCAGCATGGCTGAGGTTTGTTTTTTTTTCAAAATGATTTATCTTAGTAGTCATGGAAGTGCACACTCCTATCATTGTCCCATGCTCCTCTGAAGGATAAGAAGTGGGACAGGTAATTTGTTGCCTTCAGTACAATACATTTGAGATTATGATGGAAAAGTTAATGTTAGCCTGAAAGGAAATAACTGGCAATACTGCTTTTACTGTCATACAAGATGGAGAAATGGATGTGATGTGGAGATTAGGGAGTCAAAGCACAGGAATATTTGAGGAGCTTCGCAAAATTTTGGATCTTGACTTCTGAACTGCATTTTCAACATCTAAGAAAACACTCCTCTTCTTTGAGCTCCTGTTTATATTACAGAACCTTATCCTTTTGAAATATTTCCATTAAGACAGGAAATGGGAACCTAGTTTGACATGAAATAGGATTTAGAAATATGGGACTATATTAACTCACAATGACTGTAGGAAATACACCATCCGCCATCAGCCCTAACATCACCATTCACGGATACATACATTTCTGCTCAAACAATTAGCTCTCTGCTTCATGTCCCTATCCTGGTTCACTTCCAGGTTCTTTCTGGAGGCACATAATCACCTCTGTGTGAGATGAGATCAATATTCTTGATAATATACTCCAGGACAATAATATGGACAGAACAGTGAAGTCTAAAAGCAAAGAACAAGGATGGCGAGACCAGATTTGCAATGACCTCCACCTCTGCACAAGTGCCCCTCCTGACACTTCCAGAATGGGAAGGACTTTTAAGTAACCTCTCTATGTGCTTGGACTGAGCCAGAAGAGACATTTTCATCACTACCACCAGCATGGTTTCAAATGTACCTTTTATAGCCACAATCTGACACCCAATCTGATTTACAAGAGAAAGCACTCACACAGCAACTGTGCGATGCTACTGTACATTTCTAATGCATCTGTTGGGGGAAGCCTGCTATATGTAACTCAACCAGATAAACAGTAATTTCTATGGATTTTTATCTGCAGGAGGCTTGTTTCAGAGCAGCATGATTTGGGTAAGAGATTCCCCTAAAGGCATGTGAAATTGTAAAGGAGGAATAGTTTCCAAATCTCTCTCAGTGGAAATCAGAGAGCCAAACAGTAAAATGGTGCCAGTAAAGAAAGTGAGGAACAGATGTACTTTCATTGTCTGATCCTTCCGCTTACAGTCAGTCTTTCAATATGATGAACACCATTGCTAACATCAAAACATGCAAATAAAGTTGCATTGAACATGTTGAACAACAGTAGTGTTAGTAGGGTCACTAGTTTCACACCGAATCTGGAAGCTGGTATGAAAAGAGCTTATGTTTTTTTATCTTTACATCAAAGGAAAACATGTTTCCTCTGAAACGCCCTGTCAAAAGGAAAAGCTGAAGTCCCCTCTCCATTACAAAGCATTTGATTTTTATTAAAATTCATTTGGTGTCTAACTTTGTAGCTGGAAAGGAAAGCAATATTTATTTTGGATTTGCCAATTGCTTTTGATTTTGACAAATGACTTAAATTATTTGCTTATCAGATTTACTTAAGAAATGAATTGTATACTTTTTTCCAGAGGGTGTTACAATTCCTAAACAGTTTCATCAATTTTCCATTAATGTGCCAGTCAGTCTTAAGCAATAATTACTAAAGCAGAGGCATCATATTAACCTCTTGATACCAGCAGTTGGAATTAGCATATTAGCACTTAAGCAACGTAAACATTGGCCCATTGGTGACAAGGGATTAAACTGCAGCATGCTGTGTCTGCTGTGAATGAATTCACTGGAGCTGGCCTAGCATCTTTTCTGCAGTGCACAAATCCTTATCCAGATGCACAGAACTCCGTTGGAATATCCTCACAACTTCAGGAGCCAAACGCCCATGTAAAGCAGGAGTCAGGAATTAAAATCCTACCTCGATTTGATGCATCTCAAAGCAGCGCAAATGAATGAGCCTTCAGGTCTTCTTATGCTTTCTTTTTCTGCACTCTACACAGTAATTACTGGGGGCTTTTGCAGTGAACATGTTTGTGTATATTATCAGCAAACATTTTTGATCAGTAATTTATACATCAAGACATGCTTCAAAATCTGATCACCACAGTAATCCTAGATGTAAGAACCCCATTGCTTCATACTAAAATATTAAAAAATTGTCATGGTAGAATTACAGAGGCAGCAGTACAATTTTAAACACAAATGAAGTGACTGAATCATTTTTTTTCAGTGAGATATCTGGCTCAACAGTTATCATTCATTTTTTCTTCCAATAATATTTAGACATCACAGAAATAGAACAGAAGCATCAAACATATAGGCATAGATACTTTATATAAGAATTTCTAGTATTTATTAAGTATATCAGAGGTTTTACAGGAATAAAGTTTTGACAGGAATTTGTTGTTCTGCATTATTATTGCCTTAAGCTTTGACCTGTGAGTTATCAAAACTTGCAGGTAGGTCCTGAAATTGAAAGCTAGGTGGCCTTTCTAGATATGAGCTGTTTAATTTTCAAGAGAAATGGCAAAGAGCTCCTGGGGAAGACTGTGGAATATCATGCCTACGGCCTCACATTTCCTAGCTATAAATTTCCTGTTGTATAAAACTTCTACATAAAAATTCCTACTATGATGTAAAGTAGCTGCCAACTTTACATCGGTCTTACAAGGATCAATTATGTCTGGCATTCAATAAACCTTCAGAGATCAGTTCCCATTTAAATCACAGCATCTTGCTGGCTCTCTGACTTACATAGGAATGAAAGATGGGAGGGTTATGTTGGTCATGTACAGCCACACAGGCACTCAGAGTTTGCTGGCCATAGTTTAAGAACCTGCACTGATATTCTTATTATCAATTTTTAAATGGTTCTGGAAATGATTACCACACTGGACCAACAGTCAGCACTAATCACAAATGTGCTGCCTCTCCGTTGTGCCTGCTTGCACGACGGCTTTGGGGCATTGGATAACTTGGTTTTCCTTATAATTAATCACTGACTACTGTTTACATTGCATTGCTGGAAGAATGCAGTTCCCTTTGAAGTGGGCTCTTTACAGACAATTGGCAGACTCTTATCTGCATCTAGATTTATCTTGATACTAAAGGAACACAATAAATAAAATGGAAAGATAGGAAGACAGGGACACTGTCTTTACCCGTTGAAGATTGGCATCACGTGTTATTCACTTTAAATGTTTTTTATATGAGTATCTTTACAGGGAATGGGGGCCTTTATGAGTTCAGGGCATTATGTAGCAATAAGTGCTCTTTACATGGTTAAAAAATAAAATTTATTATTTTATATGACCATTTAGTTTTGCATTCAATTTGTATATGTAAGAACTTTTTGCAACAGTAAGAAAGGCAAAAAACCCCCTTAGATTAAATGAGAATCATGTTATCACATTAATAATAATTTTCATTTCCTCATAGGGAAATAAATACAATTCTCAAAGATAAGGGCAAGATTTGAGATGAGTAAACTGATCTAGAGGCCCAGAGTTTTCATAGTTCATTTGCTTGGAGTGGCTTATATTATTTCTGTTCACTTTCTCCCACATCTCTAGCAAATATCATATAGTATTTCCAACAAATCATTGGCCTTCCCTACTTTTCCCTCCTGAAAGACACTTGTTTGCAGAAGTTCTGCCAAAACCATGAAAACATGACTAATGTATTCATTTCATACATCTTCCATGCCAGAAAGAAGTTTCAAGGATCTCATTTGAAGAAAAGCCTATTAGGAAACTTGAAACGAAAATAATAATTCCTTTTTCTTTGCTCTCCACTAGTCTGTGAAGCTGGAAGACTGACATTATTAGTTATTTTCACTGGACCACATTCTCACTATATTTTGTAAGTACATTACAATTCCTGTTCACCAATTTATAAGCTTCCACTGCAGCGATTTATAGGAAGAAATAACCTGGATGCGCAAGTATCTGTGGTTATCTATCTTAACTACACCATCTGCAAAAGCAGAAACCTTAATTACCTTAATGCAATCAGGAAAGGAACTTCTGAGTCCTTTCAATACAAATGCCCCATGAATGGCTTTTACAGCTGATCTTCAGAATGCTGAGTTGAAACGAACATGAACAGCTGACACTGTGCTGATAGAAAAGAGGTCAAATCTTTACAGGGTCACATATGTTACTGCTGAAAGCTTAAGCAATTGCTTGCACGCAGGGTTATTTATAGTGTTGAAGAGTGAACCAATAGTATTGGTATCTGATCCATACCTCGGACAGATAAACCAAACTTAATGCCAACTCGGGAACAGATGTCCATGAAACTCGTCTGGTTGACAGATGCCATAAAGTTTATTAAATATTAATGGCCACTTAAGAGGATTTTCTCTGCTAGTTTCTCTCTGGAGCAGTCACAAAATCCCAAATTATCTGGACTGCATTATAGTCCATGAAATATGTTACTTCAAGGTCTAGGGAAGTTTGCATCTCAAGCCCTTTTATCGAGAATCTTCTTCTTTCTATATCCCCCACAGGTGTTGAAGTTATCTCTCACTTGGAGCAGGACCTGTACTGGTTTCCCTTTAGCACATTTTTATGTTTGTTTATCCTACTTTAAAAATGGTTCTTGGATGTAAACATGTGCTGCTTGGTTATGAATACAGCAATAAAACAACAACACAATGCAACAATAAAACAATAGTAAAAACAATATGCCTAGTTTATGAATAGTAGTAAAATCCCTTTGCTTGGACCAGGGATTCTTAAACTGCATAACATTTAACTGCCATGAAAGACATATAAATAATTCCTAGGAAACCAATAGCTTCCTTCTGAGCAGAATTGTGACTGGGAACTGCTGTCGTTGCCCCCAGCATAACCAGCGAGATGGTACATGAGAAAAATAAAGTTGGGGACTTCTGGAACCCTTTGTATTTTGCAACACATGAAACTATGCAGTTCAGAACAATAGGCAGCACCTCTCCAGGACACATGCAGGAGGCTGTGCAGAATAGGAGCAGAAACTTTATTTATAATGGGCCACTTCACATAGCAGAATATGTGGTAGCCTCTCATAACAGAGTAAAATAATTCCACTGCTTTGAGCTTAATTTTAGAAGACATCTGCTTACAATTGTAAGGGATAATATTTTGCAGTGATGGGGAACATTTGAATCTCGAGCAAGAGACTGGTATATTGGCTGTGACTACCTACAATTACCATTTGAACTCTGTCTTATAAAGATACACTTCCAGATCTCCACAGCTGCTCATATATTCATCTACTGTACAGATGAGGAGGCCAAAGATATCTGCTCAGACTACTTACCTCTCACAGACTTTTAGATGCTTTGGGTAATCTAAAACGTACAAAGTGCACTTCTAAAACAGACAGAAGAACATTGTCTCAAGATTACAGATGCAGAAGAAAAGTCACCAGATCTCGGATTTTCTCTTACTCAAAATTGCCATTTACAAATCTCTAGATTTCATGAGAGAAGCAGATGGTGAAAATACATTTCTAACTCATTTATGTTCCATGTAGTGGGATGAATTCTTTTTGCTCTCCTTGTAAGTATCCTTCCAACACAATTCTAACATTACTTCCAAAAGATGAAATTGGTTATGAAGTTGGGGGTTTTTTCTCCATTTCATTGTGTACTGTTTTTGAAGTGACAGAGAAATAAAGCTTCACTTATATTTCAAATGCAACTGTCAGCATTCATATATATTAGACATATACACACATATTTTCACATACACACACATATCTATGTATCTATATATCTATATATCTATGCAAGTATGTACACTTATACCTAGAGAGATCCATTAAATATCTACAAATCTGAAAGACAAATGCTTAATTTAGGAGCATTTAGGGTTGCAGGCTACATTGCTGGCACAGTGCTAAATTCAATTTACTAAACCCTTTATGCAATATTTTATTACACAAAAAATTGTAGGTATGCCAAAAGTAACAAAGCGGATTGTGTGGAAGATTTAATGAATTTATGTCACTGTGGAAGCCTGAATCAAACATGATATTCCTGGAGCTTAATTTGGATTGCTAGTGCTTTTTAAAGTAATTGAGAGCATACAGTTAGGAGACGTTTGAACTGGGCTGGAAATACTCTGTGGAAAAACAGTGTTGCATATCTTTTCTGCATTGTGTTATTTTGGGTTCCTTTCTTTTTTTAGTTCATACTGCTCTGTACAAGACTTTCATTTTCCATATATCAGTTCTCAGTTCCCACCAATTTCTGCAAGAATTGCACGAATGGAGAGTGGCAAGAAAGCAAGCTGAAAAATAACAATGAAAGTGCTTCTGCACCATGGTAAAACTCCATGGGCTCTGAATATTTCAGGTAGATACTTGTGTAACAAGTGCATACAAAGTGATTTTTTTTTCATTTAATATGATGAAATACCTGGAACACCCTTCTCCAGGGTTCTTCGCAGTTGTTTTTTTTTTTTTTTAATCAATTCACAGCATTTCCTGATTTCCTTCATCAACCTGATCTCATTTCAACAGTTCTCTTTGTGAGTAAGATGAAATGGAGAACATCTAACAGTCAGTTCAGTTCCAAATTCAGTTACACAGAAATGTTTTTAATGTAATATTGTACTGTGATTTATATCCATTCAACAAAGCCAAGTATTAACAGACTCAAGAGAAAGAAGAAAAGAATAAAAGTATTACTGGACCTTACACTAAACCTTTTCTTCAGGAAAAAAAAGCAAAATGAAAGCATCTCTAGACTGACCTATGTATTAGAAGAGTCAACCACATAACATCAATATGTCAAAATTAGGAGTAACTACAGAGTACTGAATGAATCCTGGAGATACTTCACCAGTGATTTAAAGTTCATTATGTATCATAAATATTGATCACTAGAACAGATGAGCAAGGATTTACTGAAGAAAATTTTGAGAGAAATGAAAATGAATAAATATTTCCTCCATGCCTTTTCTTCTCTTTTAATGGTAAAAGTATTTTGCTTAGAAACCAAGATGTGTCAGATATCCATTACAAATGTGAAGATTTTTATTTAGAGGGAAAAGCTTTTCTAAACGAATTTCAAGCAGTAAATTTCTGACACCATCTCCATTGCAAACTACAAATTGAGCCTTAAGTGCCTGGACAAAACATGAGAATACTTCTGGGGGTACTTCATCACTATCACTTGTGATCTGAGTCACCTGCTGGAATGGTCACATTCTACCTTCCCAATTTATCTACTGTTTTGTCTCAGGCAGGTGAATCTCAGCACAAGTGTTTAACAGATCCACCACAATGGTGATATGTTCCCATGCACAGCAAATACTTGAACACAAGGCTGACTCAGGATGTGCAGAACATCACCTTCTGGGGCACTTGCACATGCTCAGGGACAAAAGGAGGAGTGCCCATCTTCCCTCTACTCTGATTTTAGTGGGAGACATTGTGACAGCACTTTCAGATGAGTTCATCAAAGTTAAGGGTGTGAAGTTTAGGTGGAATGAATTCTGATGTTCATGATATTCCCTGATACTTCATCAAATCAGTAATTTGTGTATGATTCTGTAAGGAAATTAGGATTAAATAAGAAGCACAGCATATTAACCTTCTCTTAGCCTGTGTGTAATGTAATATAATACAGTGCAGACTAATATGTATGGTAATATGAATGGGAAGAGTAAAGTTCATTTTTCTAACTGCAAGAGAATTCTGTATTGTTCAGTGGGGTATTCCATATTATTCATCCTCAGGCTAGAATGTGCAGTGGATTCTACTATTACCTCCTTCCCAAAATGCTATTTACAACATTTGAGCCTGTCAGTTCAGACAGTTTTCAGACTGCTTCACTGCCCACTTACCTAACTTGTATTTAATCAATTTGTCTGAGAGAATGTTATGATGGACAGAGTCAAAAGCCTTATTAACATTCACTAATCTCCTCACATCCACCAAGACAACCATGTTATTATAGAAAGGTATCAGGTTAGTTAAGCATTATTTTCCCATTTGCAAATCCATCTCTCAGTCACCTTTGTGTCTTTAATATAGTTGGAAACAGCTTCCAGGATGATTTCCATGGCCTTCCCAGGGACTGAGGTGTGGCTGACCAGCCTGTATTTTCTCCTTGCTATTTCTGAAGATATGAATGACATTTGCTTTCTTCCAGTTCACGACCCGCTCCTGATCACCACAACTTTTCAAAGATAACTGAGAGTGGCCCTGCCGTGGTATCACCTGACCCGTCATCACTTGTGGGTTTATCCCATCAGATCCTATCATTTGTGGATGCTCAGCTTGTTTAAATGTTTCTTAATCTGATTCTCCTCCATGGAGGGTAAATTCTTCTTCTTCAAGAACTTCCCAGGGTTTTCATGGATCTTATATTGCTGATGGTTGATTTTATCAGTAAAGACCCTCTGTGTTGGCTCAGCTTCAATGCTGCTAATGTGAATTGTATAATCTTTCACCAGTAATGGATGGGTTAGAAATAATTTTCTTTGATATTTAAGTTCTAGGCTCATTTTTTCAACAGCCATTAGCCAGAAAAGCCTTATTTTTCCCTACCAGCAGAGATTTGCATGTAGAACTCCATTCATTGTGGTGAAGATGCGGGACTAGAAACTTCAGGATGTGCAGCAGCTTTGAAGGAATAACTCTTTGGTGAACATAATCACATGCCACTACTTCAGTGCTGCTAGTTCTGAACTAACGAGATTAAAACCAGCAATTTCTGTATATGCAACTATAACTTCTACTATTTTTCAGAATCCTCCAATAAACAGATAAAAGGCATAGAGTGGCTCATAAATAAATAATATAACCCATGGAAACAGTTGCCATAAATTTTGTTTTATTTTACTGCTGAAAAATTTCCACTCTGAAGACCAGTTTTATGTTCCATATAGAAGAACATCTTGTTACCACAAAGTACTGAAAGTCACACATTCTGACTTGTTAAATATGGCAGAAATTGATCTTAGCCCAGAAAGGAAAAAGCCACAGCAAAATTATCATAACTATAAATTGCATTAGAGGACCACCATTTCTTTTTCTGTGTGTGTGTTAAGTGATAATACAGAAAATAAATTCAAATACACATTGGAATGAAACAATTCAACAAATGAGTAACAACTGAAAGGGTTTCCTGGACTGGCCAGAGTGGAAAAAAGAATGAAACACAATTATAATAAAAAAGAATACTTGGGAAATACTTGTTGTTTGGGAATTTCTGAGACTTTTTTGTAGTTTTTTCAATGCTGTACTAGCCTGACTGCTAACAAATTTTCTCTTTTACAGACACCTTTCTCTCACTGTTGTTACCTAGAAACTGTAAGGAGAATATATTGTATCAGGCAAGGAGAACTCCCTTTGCCAGAAAATACCTCCCATTTGTTTAGAGCTTTTGTAAGTTTAAACAAGAGAACAAACCTCCTATCATAACACAATAAACTTTTGCATGATCACTTTTATATTTTATTGACGTGGTAGGAATAAATCACTGATAAACAAACCTCAAAAAGATTTAGATGCCATATCTAAAAGGATACTTAGAAAGTCACAAGGAAATAAGTGAAAGCAGACATTTCCAGAGGCAGGGATCTGGGGGAACTGTGCTGACAGTGCCTGCACAGGGGGGTTCACTGAGTGCACAGGCACAGAAGGAAGGAGTGGGGTGCTAGGCTTCTGCACAGTCACAGAAAGCTTTTCCCTTTCAGCCCTGCTGTCCAGCAGCTGTGGTTAATGCCAGCAGATAACAGCTACTAATGCGGTCTGGGATGAGCAGAGGGATTGACTGTGTTTGCTGAAGGGCAGAGACCAGTATGAGCCAGGAACAGTTGAGGCTTAAAGGAGAAAAAAATAGCAGGAAATATGCTGGGGCAGAAAGACAGCATCTTTTAGAACAATATACTATTTTTCTTTGAGATACAAACAGAAGACCTTTTAGGAAAATTGGGTCTTGACTACAGTACCCTGTTTTTGAAGCAGGGCTAAAAGCTACTTGCTTACCACTGTATTCACTAAACAGCTCCATTTAGCAACTACATGTTAGCAAAATATATGACTGACATTTCTGAACTGTCATTGGTGCCATATGATATTTTCCCACAGCACATGGACTTAGAAATTATCTTCTTTACCATTGGCTGGAGCAAGCGCTTCATTTTCTGAGCCTTTGGATGTATTTACATTGTAGGACTGTCACTCTACAGACCATACCTAAAGCCCCAAGGTCATTAATCATCTCTATGAAAGATATAAAGCTACTGGAATAGAACACTGTCACCAGACCAATTACAGTATATTTCTGACCTTGTGTCTTAAATATTTATCATTGCTGTAAGCAGATCTGTGGGGCTGCTCTTTTTGAGAATATGAAGAAAGCTGCAATGAAGGGAAGCTTGTCACTTGTTCTATGAATAAACAGGGCATTTCAAGATCCATCACTCTGATGCCTTCCCAAAGCAATAAATTCAGCTTCAAAAGGAAAAAAACTTCCACCTTCAGCTGTAGATTTACTTTGTCATTATTGTACGTGTATGTTTCTTTTGATGGTTTGAAAGCAAATTCTTAGTGACAAAATTTGGCAAAAACATGAAAAAATTACCTTTACAAAACATAATGGTGTGCTTCACTTTGAAATCTATGTCATTATGCTCACATCTATTTCCAGACTTTATTAGGGTGTGTGGTAGAGAAATCCCATCAAATCAATCAGAACCTTTGAAGAAAGGTTTTTCACAGTTGTCATTTATCCTGTCTGGTTTTGAATCTGTTTCAAATAACCAGGAGAAAACACCCTTATCCTTCAGTGAAAACACCCTCACCCTTCTCTTGGCTGCTTCTTTCAAAACCAGGAGGTATCTAATACTTTCATGCTCCATTGTACACTTCAGATATGAAACACAACTGTCATGAGACAATGCACTGCAGCACTGCAGAGGTCAGTCCCCATGGGAAGGAAGTGGTAAATTAACTAGACACAATACAGGCTTTTATTTTGTTTGGTTGGGGATTTTTTGTTTTTTTGGGTTTTGTTTGTTTGTTTGTTTGTTTTTCCAAGGAATTGTCTGAAAGAAAGCAGAGGAAAGGGCTGCATGAATCCTATGAGATGTTGTCTTCTCTGTGTTGAATGACAAACTCTTTAACTAATCAGAAAGCCTTCTCATAGGCTTCACAGCTATTTAGATGGCTATTTGAAGCACATCATTAATATTTTCCACAAGAAGGGAAGGGAAGGGAAGGG